>MU832838.1:0-65669 GCA_029204225.1 Diphasiastrum complanatum | reverse complement strand
ATAGGATTCCAAACCATACTTAATCATTGGAAGATACTGGAGTATATGTACAACATAAAACTCAGGAAATGTAAGAATCATTCTGAAATTTTTTCCACAAGGAAAATCACTGGATTCCAAGAATATTCTTCCAAACCGATTCTTAATCAAATTATGAGTTCCAAATTCTACAATCAACCAAGTAATTAAAGACTATTATAACATTCATCTTTAACAATATAAACTTTATACAATCTTCTAGAACAACATCTAGAGATCTAAAAGTTCTACTGAATCCCAAAATTCAGTTTACCATTCTTGGCACCATTAGGATCCGGTATCCAATTGAGCTCATTGGGATACTATCACTAATCAATCAAGTCTATTACTCAACTGAGAAATACTCATCCAAGAAATCAGTATCCTATGCACACAATTCCTTAGATGGATCAATCTGACATCCACCCTTCTGGTGAGCTCCTTGTTGGCTTGATTCTGCTTCTGACCGTTGAACCGCTGGATCTTGTTGTCGACAAGCATGTTGCTCTGTATTTTGTCCTTTTAACAAGCGCGGATTCTTGATTGGACACCTGGTACTTGGATGATCTCCAAAGCAGAAGGTACATTCATCCTTTTCAAGAAACTTAATAGAGAGAGCATAAGCTTGCTGATAGCTTAAAGTGCAAGGTTCTGGGTCTTCCGTTGCACTTGTTCTGGTTGACCTTGCTGCACTTTGTGAGTTCTGCAAGAATTCTTGATGGACAGATTTGTCAGGAACTTGAAAAAACTCAGTTTTTTGGCACTTTTTCTTGGATATTTTAAAATCTAACCATTGGATCTTCACAAAAATTTCACAGTAGCTATATCTTGCTTAGATCTACCTATTAAACTCTTTAAGAAGGTTACTTCCCAGAAGGTCTCAAGAAATCATGGAAAAAGTGCATTTTTGGGGGGTTTTTTTTACAAAATTTTAGGATTTTCTGGGAACCAACCCTTGGAGACTGGTATGTATTTGTATCTCAGTCAGATTTAGCTGCTCACCAAGCTGCAAGAGCTACTTCCTAAGGAAACTCAAAAACTCTTGAAAAAAGTGCATTTTTGGGGTTTTTTTTGCAAAATTTTAAGCTTTTCTGGGAACAAACCCTCGCAGATTGGTATGCACTTGTATCTTAGTCAGATTCACCTGCTCACCAAGCTGCGAGAGTTACTTTCCAAGAAAACTCCAAAAATATTGAAAAAAGTGCATTTTTTGGGATTTTTTTGCAAAATTTTAAGATTATCTGGGAACAAGCCTCGAAGACTGGTATGCACTTGTATCTCAGTCAGATTCACCTACTCACCAAGCTGCAAGAGTTAATTCTCAAGGAAACTCCAAAAATCTTGAAAAAAGTGCATTTTTTGTGGTTTTTGTGCAAAATTTTAAGATTTTCTAGAAACAAACCCTCGCAGACTGGTATGCGCTTGCATCTCAATCAGATTCACCTGCCAAGGAAACTCAAAAAATCTTGTAAAAAGTGCATTTTTTTGGGTTTTTTTGCAAAATTTTAAGATTTTCTGGGGACAAACCCTCGCAGACTGGTATGCGCTTGTGTCTTAGTTAGTTTCAACTGCTCACCAAGCTGCTAGAGGCTACTTGTCCCATAGGAAAACTCAAAAAATCTTGAAAAAAATTGGCATTTTTTTGTGGTTTTTTTGGCCAAATTTTGAGATTTTCTAGGAACTAATCTTCGCAGGCTGGTATGTGCTTGTATCTGAGTCCATAATCCACTTGCTTACCAAGCTGCAGAGTTAACTTTCCCAGAGAAACTCAAAAAAATTTGCTGTAAGAGAAGGTTCTAGGCCACTTTTTGCTCTTGGAACTCTTCACAGCCAGAGGCACATTTTATGGATCTAACTCTCGCAGACTTCTCTGTGTCCTTTGTCTCAGTGAGATGGAACTTCAGAGAGCTCTACGAAGGTTACTTCCCAAGGAAACTCAAAAATTTGTTGTTTGAGAAGGTTCTAGGCCATTTTTTGCTCTTGGGAAACCTTCACAGGGCACTTTTTTTGGGATCTAACTCTCGCCGACTTCTCTGTGTCCCTTGTCTCAGTGAGATGGAACTTCAGAGAGCTCTACGAAGGTTAGTTTTGAAGTTTTGAATTTTTTTTTTATTTTTACAAGGGGATTTTTGAAATTTTTATGGGTTTTCTCTGTTTTTTCAAAATCTATTGGGAAGTAACCTTCACAGGCTTTTATGCAGGTCCTGGACAGTACCCTGGAGCCTGCTACCTGTCATGCGAAGGTTCATGCCCCACTGGTTTTCTGAGAAATCAAATCTGATGAGATCTTGCCTCTCTCTTTTTCCTTCCAAAAATAGATTTTGTGCTTGTTTTCTGATTTTTATGGATTGTATTTATTAACTAAGGGATTGGTGTGCTTGGATCTGATCCTCCCCATCCCACAATCTCTCCCTACAGTGCAAACACAAACCAAAAAATCACAAAAGAAATGGCAAAAACTACACTACTCACACTCTTCTACCCTTAAAATTTGATTTTTTGATGGAAAAAGAGAAGAGGGAGAAGAAGAGAGGGAGAGAAACAAGAGAAGAAGAGAGTGCGAGAAAACTATGCAGCAAAGTGAGTGTGTGGCGCTCCCCCCGACAACGTGCCACTGTTGTGTCGCTCGATGTAGCATAGGGGTCCAGTCGTTGGGAGCGGCAACCTCGCCTTCACCTGCATAGCAAGAAGAGAGAGGGAGAGGAGAGAGAGAGAGTGGAGAGAGGGAGAGGAGAGAGAGAGAGTGGAGAGAGGGAGAGAGAACTGCCTAGGTTGAGAAAGACTTTGGGGGCTCGAGCGCCTACCCAAAGCTATTCTATCCCAACGTAGGGAGAGAGGAAGAAGAGAGAGAGAGAGAGAGAGAGAGAGAGGAGAGAGAGAGAGAGAGAGAGGAGAGAGAGAGAGAGAGAGAGAGAGAGAGAGAGAGAAGAGAGAGAGAGAAGAGAGAGAGAGAGAGAGAGAGAGAGAGAGAGAGAGAGAGAGAGAGAGATGGAGATGGAGAAACCAAGAAGAGTTTTCTTAGAATGAGAATGGAAGATGATACAATACAAAGGAAATGACTCCCTCTTATAGATTTTAGAGGTGAGCCTCCTTTACTCTCATTGGCCACTTCATTGGGACAAGGATTCTAATCCAAGCCTTTAAAATAAACACAACTTAAATCTATTGGTGCTAAGAAAGCACAAGGGCACTCACATGATTCATGTGAGTTTTAAGCTGGGCCCTTTTAGCTTTTTTATTTGCAACTTGACTTAGGGCCTCTAATATCATTTTGAAGTTTTAAGGCCCTAGTCTCTTATTCCTAGGAATTACAACTTGCTACTTATGCTCATTGGTGACTGGGCTTATACACACAGGATGTCAGTGCCTTGCACTTATTATTCTACTGTACTGTGGCAGGTCCCACTAGGCAAGGCTTGGCCAACAGTATCTTAAGTGGTGGGACCCACTTATTTATTTGTATACATGAAATACCCACAATACCCCCACGCCAGACACTTTCTACTCCATCCGCACCTTCTTCCATACTCCACACCACCCTTCAGTTCCCCACTGTTCCTCCCATCCTCCTCGTTTGGAAAAACTGTCCTCACCCCTGTTTTCACAGTTGTTTCTCACACCCCACCCGCTTCGCCAACAAAGGTTGTTGAGGGCAGCCAACCGCTGCTTGATGACGCATTTGTACAAACAATTTTTGTAGCATCACCAGATCGGACTGACCCTACCATCCCAGATGCATCAGGACAAATGAAAACCTGATCGAAGACAATGACGACGGAATTCCACAAGTCGTCGGGGCCCGATACAACACAATCCCCTGCCAGTGCTAGTGTACCAGCTGCTCCCACAGATCTAACGATGGCATACCAAACTCTAGGAAAATACATCTTGGATGCGGGGTAGCGGCCAAAGCTATTCTGGAAAGCAGGGTACTACATTTGGCAACGAGTAATACACAGCTGCGAGTAGACCTCATCAAGCTGCAACAAGAGCTGATTCTGGCTCAAGCAACACGAACAAGCAGGGGACCAAGAGATTGCCAAGCTGCAGCAGAAGGAGGAGGGTCTATACAAATATATTCAAAGCCTCTCCAAAGCGCTGACTGAGGCCTCCACAAGGTGCAGGAGCTTCAAGCTGAAGCATCTCAATGGCTTGCCCCCATCCAGGTGGCAACTTACACTTTTGGAAGCAGAGAACACGCGTCTGGGGATGGAGGTCAAAGCCTTACAAGACTAAAAGCCCGTCTGGTTAGCTCAATCTGCACCGGACACAAGGCCGCTTTCCCAATTAGAGATGAATCTTCTATGGCATCAAGTGTAGATTTATAGCCAAACCCTCAACAGCTACCAGGTGGAGTTCAATAAGTATCGGGCAAGCGCAACGCAAGAGCTCGCCCAGGCCAAGCAAGCCCTCAAGGCGTGCCAAAAATACATGGAAACGCAGGCCCAGCCCACCCCCGTGGTAATTCCACTGCCACCTAATTTTGACGCTGCACAGGCTAGTACCAGCCAAGATCAGAGCCAGTAGGCAGCAGGGGGATTTCAACCAGATCAAGGGTCCGAAGGCCAAGACCAAGGGTAGACAGATGCGACCGCTGAGACGCGAGACCAAAGCCAAGGCGCAACCACCAGCCAAGGCCAAACAACATCGTCCAGAGGATTGCGTACGATCTCTGCCAGTCGGGCCTTCCGAAGACTGATGTCCGTGGAGGAGAACATGAATGAATTTTTATCCAAATATCCCCACGAGTCATCAAGAGACGGCTGGCAGATATCATTCTCAGCTCAGACCATCAAGGAAAAAGAACTGCAAGCCTTACCTGCCCTCCAACCACAACCAGAGTGGCAACAACAGTTATTTGAGAGAGACCCTACGACCATCAGGGCTTACGTGACGAAGGTCCGCAACAGTTTCAGGTGAACGAGCATTTCCTACCATGTCCAAGAAGATCCAAATGGGCGGAACACGACACTCCTCTGGACCAGATCACACTGCAAAATTTCAACTGGCCAATCATCAAATCCGAATATGGGTGGACAATGGATGTAGACGCCAGAAGGGCTCTCTCCGCATTCGCCAGTCACTACATCAATTTTCCCGATCCCACAGTCCGCACAGCAGCCACTTACGCCCGAGACTTAGAATATTTAATAGGCATTGAAACAAAATGGGATGATTTTCTTCCCTCCATATTTTTTTATCCAAATAAGGTGCTAGCTTCTGACAAAGTCGAAGACTAGCTGCCAATCGCTCACGTATATTACCGAGCTACATTCCTTGGAGATCCCTGGACGAAACGATTCCAAGCATGGGTGAATCAGAAATGGCTGACATGAGTCCACAAGTCCTTCCACAAGCCAAAGGACTCGAAGAAATTGAAACCGTCTCAACTTCATAGAAGACGTTACGGGCTATCTCATCCACCAGAGGCGGTCCAAGAGAACGCTATACTAAACCGGCAGAGTGCCGAGGGACTGACACTACTTCAGGTTGTGGGTCCTGTTGGGGGTATTCCCAACAAAGTGTAAATAAATAAAATCCTCCAATAAAATGTGTTGCGAGGGCATGACATCCTATGTGTATAAGCCCATGGCCCAATGAGCACGCAATTAGAGTTGTAAATAAAACAAACTTGACTTGGGCCCTAGAATTAAAATAAAACTAGAGGCCCAATGTCATTTTTAAACTTAGAGATCACTTTTTAGAGTTGTGTCTGTGTGTAGTGATCTTACTTAGCTAGCCACATATTAAATAACCATCTCTACTCCTTGAATGGCTTTCACTCTCTTGGATATCTCTGATTCTGTGGAATCAGATAGTTAAGACACAATAGAGTTTGCACAACAACTCTAATTCACTCTTCTCCACTTGCAATCATCAGATCATACTTCACATTTTCTCGTGAATTGCCGTTGTGTATATACATATGAAACAATTACAATGATTGCATGGACAATGAGCATGAAATAGTGCAGTTACCAAAAAAGTACTAAAGTGAACTATGACGTGGTTTTTGTTGGATGGGACAGTGTGAATGACGTGGACTTTGAATTCAAAGTAGGTCAAAGAAGATGTAGAACTCGAAGACCTCGAACTCGAATAGTTTGTCGTCGATCCTGCTTCTGCTCTAGTTGATTGATTGCACAAATGTTCAATTTCAAAGAGTAAGGCTACAGTGTTGTTGTAGAGAGAGAGAGAGAGAGAGAGAGAGAGAGAGAGAGAGAGAGAGAGAGAGAGAGAGAGAGAGAGAGAGAGAGAGAGAGAGAGAGACAGTATTTACATAGTACACTGGTGCTCAGAAATTGAGACAAACTCGAATGATTCGTATTCTGATGACTCGAACTCTAATGATTCGAATTCTGGTAGATTGGAGTGATGCTTAATTCCAACAATATTGAGTGGAGGCAGCAAGCAAGATATTGATGATATCAAGTTTGCACTCAAGAAGGAGTTTGAGGTGTATGATCTTGGTCTTTTGCATTATATCTTGGGAATAGAAGTATTTAGAACTTCTTAATTTACATTCATATGTCAAGAGAAGTATGCTCATTCTATTCTAAAAATATTTCATATGGTAGATGCAAAATTTTGTGATACACCAATGGAGTCAAATGTAAAGCTAACTATAATAGGTAATGAAAGATCCTTCGAGGACTTTACTCTCTATAGGAAACTAGTTGGTTCACTCATATATCTAATTATCACAAGACCTGATCTTAGCTATTGTGTTGATGCATTAAGCCAATTTATGCAAAATTCTAGTGTGGAGCATTGGAAGTTAGGCAAGAGAGTATTGAGATACATCTTGGGACCAAGAGATTTTGGCATTGCTTATGGAGGATCATCATCTAACTTGTTTGGATTTTCAAATTTGGACTTTGTTGGAGATCAAATGGATTGAAAATCCATAAGTGCGCATGCTATTTTCATAGGTGATGGAACCATCCCTTGGATGTCAAAGAAACAAGCTACTATCTCATTGTCATCTAGTGAGACCGAGTACAAAGCTCTTACATCTTGCACAAAGGAGATGTTATGGATCAAGAGGATGGTAAGTGATCTTCACTTGTTGGATTTTCAGAGAGTCCAATAATCCTTTGTGACAACATTTCAGCCCAAAGATTGGCAAGCAATCCTATCTTTCATGCAAGGAGCAAGCACATTGAGGTGGAATATCACTTTGTGAGAGAACAAGTCATGGCAAAGGAAGTGGAGCTTCAACATGTTTCTTCAAGGGAATGTGTGGTTGATATCTTCACCAAAGCATTGGAAAAAGACTTGTTTATGAAGCATATAACATCACTTGGTGTACTATTTGATAGAATTAGGTAGTAGAGGAACAAGCGAAGGAAGCGGAACTAGTGAACTGAAAAACTCTGCATAGATGAAAAAATGTTGCTTGTATATTAAATTAATTGCTTGTCATGGAACAAGAGCAACAATATAAGTTACAGATCTTCCGCTCTTATGCACATTGCCGAATGAGAGTTAGAGATGTATTTATACATGGCGTTCTTGTTTGTTACAAAAAGTGTACAATGACATCTGTACAAGTGTACATCACTTGGAATTGAACTCTGCTTTAGGAGCGTGAGAAAACAATGCTTATTGCAACCATATGTGGACCACAATCGTGATCTTGCAATTTCCTCCGGTGCCTCGGTCTTCGCATATAACCACAGCTTTGCCTTGGTGGTTCCTTTCGGTCCTTAAGATAGTTCTTGGCGGTGCCTTGGTCTCCATATATAACCGCAAGCTTTGACTTTGCAGTGCTTGACGGTTCTTGACTGCTATACTTTCTTTTGTATTTTTGCAGACTGTTGGAAATAGTGACTTTCTTGAAGTTGTCAATGAAGTTGTGCACTTTGGATACTTCGGACACTTTAGATAGAAGTAGCTGAGTCCATCACTCGTCGAAGTAGTAAGGTGAACACTTCAGATAGAAGTAGTTGAGTGAACCAACGGTTGAAGTCGTCGAAGATGTCAGACACTTCGGACACTTCAAAGTTGTTTGGTGAACCGTTGGTCGAAGTCGTCGAAGATGGCCAGGTCTTTGATGTTCTTCGAATAGCAAGACATTCGAATGTTGAAACATACATTAATGGATATCCTTTTTTGTGATGTAGACTAGCCATGAAGTCGATGAAGTCAACTTCGAATAATTTGGCCATGATTCTTGCAGGTATCAGATGAGTTAAATCACTCCCTTCAGGGAGTCATGTGTTGGGTAGCACCACTGTCCAGATACCAGCAATCATAGTCTTCATTGCTACTATGGTAAGCCAATAACAATTGAGATGGTTTGTCATCATCAGAACTCGAATTCCGTTGCATTGGTAGAATTCGGTTGTTGTTGTTGCTGCTTCTTCATTGTAGATGTGAATGCAACACTCTTTGATGTTGTGATTTGCACTCTTACAATATCTACAAAAGATCTTCTTGTGCGATCCACTGCTCTCTGATTGAGTTTGAGGCTTATGTTGTTGCACTTGATTCTTGCCCTTGAAATTCTTTTTCTTCTTGGTGAATAGGGCCAGGGACTTGTCTTTGACGGCGGACAGATCTCTAGCCTTTCTCTGTATTTCTTCTTGAAGAAGATGATCGATCACCTTTTGAAGTGTCAGATCAAGATGTGTGGAGATCATCGCGACAAAGTATTCATATGACTTTGGTAAAGAAGAAAGCAAGGGCATGACAATGTCATCATCTTGAATATCACATCCTACGATGGATAATTGATCTAATAAAGATCTGAAGCTGTTGATGTGAGAAGTGATGCCTGTAGAATCAACCATTCTAAGTGTAAAGAAATTATTTCTAAGGTGCAACCTAGTGGTCACATCTTGAGTCTCATACAGATTAGACAACAAGTCCAGTGCTTCCTTGGAGGACTTGCATGTGGTAACGTGGAATATTTGGGAGTCGGCCAGATTCATCGTGATAGATGCTAGGGCCTTTTGATCCTTGATCTTCTATGTCTTAGCTTTTTCTAGATCAGCGTCTTCTGGGTTCGAGACCCGTCTACAACATCCCAAAGATCTCTGTCTATCAACATCATTTGGAGTTTTAACTTCCAGATATAGAAGTTAGGACTGTTGAATCTATCAATGACTCTAACTTCGTTGGTGGATGAAGAAGATGAAATGTTATTGGTAAGAGGCATATTGATAGTAATAGAAATAGTTTATTTTAACTGTTGCTCTGATACAACTGATAGAATCGGATAGTAGAGGAACGAACGAAGGAAGCAGAACTAGTGAACTAAAAAATTGTGCTAGCACTTGTTCAAACCGAATGGGAGGAAAGAAGAAATAATACGGAACAGCTCCCATCCCGATATAGGACCAGTTTAAAAACAAATGCACAATCAGGTTATCAAGGTGATCACATCCACCAAAGAGTGTTTGGAGTTACTGTCAATCAGTTTGAATGGGAAGGTTCAATACGTAATGAAGAACTATGGTGCAGAAAGATTGCGCTTGTTCCTCAATCGTCAAAGATGACCGTGGTTTGAACAGATGCAGAGGAGTAAGAGATGTTCGTGATCTATCAGATTGAGTGAATGAGTGAGACAAGTAAAACAGAGATACGTAATCAGATCACAACACACAAACATCTACGTTAGACAAAGATGAATAAATGTTGCTTGTATATTACATTAACTGATCGTCATGGAGAATTAAAGACTCATGATATGAG
Source organism: Diphasiastrum complanatum (assembly GCA_029204225.1). Taxonomy (NCBI): domain Eukaryota; kingdom Viridiplantae; phylum Streptophyta; class Lycopodiopsida; order Lycopodiales; family Lycopodiaceae; genus Diphasiastrum; species Diphasiastrum complanatum. Next base: position 55,952 of record MU832838.1, on the reverse strand, counting down.
TCAGAATCGATTTTAGAATCATCGATCTTGAGATATGAAGTGGGAATCTTGGCTGGAATTGATCTTCAACAAAGATTACATCTCTACTTACAAAGGATTTTTGTGAAAGTGGTTTGTAGAGCTTGAATGCTTTCTGGTCAGGAGAGTATCCTATGAAAATCGATTTTTTCTAGTATTATCTAGCTTCTTTCTTATCTCAGTAGAGATTTGAGAGTATGCAATACATTCAAAAACTCGAATATATTTGAGAGAAGGTTTCGATCTTGTCCATGCCTCATGAGGAGTCTTGTTGTTGAGAGCCTTTGTGATGGATCAATTCTATAGATAGGCAGTAGTCGATATTGCCTTTGCCAAAAATCTTTTAGGAAGAGAGGCATGGGCTAGCATGCTCTTTGCACTCTCTATGAGATTTAGATTCTTCCTTTCAGCTATACAATTGGACTGAGGTGAATAGCTTGTAGTAAATTGTTGATGGATGTGTGCCTTGCAAAAGTCCTTGAACTCATTGGAGATGAATTCTCCCCCTCCATCAGTACATAGAGCCTTGATTTTTCTTGAGGTCTGATTTTTAGTAGATGTCTTGAATTATTTGAAAAACTTGACAGCTTTATATTTGTTCTTTTAGAAAGTAAGTCACCTTTCTTCTACAAAAATCATCAATGAATGCTAGAAAACAAGTGGCTCTCCATGTGGAAGAGATCTGCATAGAGCCACAAATGTCACTATGTACAAGATTTAATAATCCTTTTGAAGAATGAACATGATCTGAATTGAATGGACTTCTAGAATGTTTGCTAATAATATTATAGCTTTCACAATTGTGAGAAGTCAATTTGCTAATAGGAGACAGATCTTGTACTATTTTTAGATTCGACATTTGTTGGATATCATTGTGACTTTAATGGCCTAATCTGAAATGCCAATGCATATTAGTCGATTCAGAAGTAGTAGTGTGAAGAGCTTGACTATTGGTAGAATAATGATCACTTAGTTTGTAGAGGTAGCCACACCTTTTACCAAAAGCTAAAACTTTCTTAGATTTGTCAAAAATGGTGCATCCATCTGTATTGAAATTTGATCATATGACCAGAATTGACAATCCTACTAATTGAGAGCAAATTTTTTGTAAGATTGGTTACATGTAGAACTTTGGACAGAAACTTGACATGGGCCTTTTTGAAACTTGATCTTCATAGTCCCTTCACCTTTGATGTTGTGAGATGAGTTGTCAAACAATTTTACAACTCTAGGATGAGTTAATGACTTGTAGTCTTGGAACCAATCGAGATGGTGAGTCATGTGTTGTGTTGCTTCTAAGTCCAAATACCAAGAATTGTCATCTTGGAGTTTTCCAGATTTGGTCATGAATGTAGTTTCATCTTCTTCTTGAGGTCGAGTTGTTTGACTGGTGGTTGCAAAATTGGCTTGTTGGTGGAACTGCTTCTTCTTCTCATTGTTGTACTTGGGTGTTTAGTAGTTCTTGATGAGATGACCAATCCTTTTACAATATTTTTAGAACAGCTACTGTTTTGGTTGAATTGACGAAGATTTTGGATTCGATTTTGGTTGTTGGTTGCTCTTCCTGTTAGAATGGTATGACTTCCCAAATCTTTTGGATCTGTACTTCTAAGTTTTCTTGAAATATTGAGCAATACAATTCGACCATGAGTTGGAGAATGATCCAATTATTCTGATCTCCTCTTGAAGTAGCAAAGAGATTACTCTAGGAAGAGTGAGACCTTGTTGAGTAGAAATCACTGGTAATCTCGATAACAGAGTCATAAGGACATTGGTATTTTCAATGATTGATCCAGTGGCAGTCATTTGCTCCATAAGATTCTTGAATGTATTAAGATGGGTCGAAAGAGAGTCAGCTTCAAACATTTTGAGGGTGAAAAATTCTTTTTCAAATGGAATTTGGACATAACATCCCTAATGTCGTAGAGAGTAGCAAGGATGTTCCAAGCATCCTTAGTTGTCTAGGCTGATCTGAGAGTCCTTGATATTGAGAGTGATTATGGCAAAAGCCTTTCCATCTCTCTGTCTTCATTTGGCAATGCTATTTGCATCGTACTACCTTCATCTTGAATTTCCAGAGATGGTAGTTATTTCCATCGAATTTCTCAATGAGAGATGAACTAGAAGTAGGATCCATCTTGGAGACAAGATTTCATTAACAACAATGATGCCGAATACTGGCTATATGCGCACTTCCAAATGATGTCTTGGTAGAAACGAGACAACGAATAACTTGCACGGAGTGTTGATTACAGAACCACAAGCTCTACTCATACCATGTCAAAAATTGATGGTTGATGATCCAATGATCGAATGTCCAAAAGAAAAGCTCTAGATTGATTCGCTCAGAGATAAATACTTCGAGATACTGGCAGTAGAATGTGACAACACAAGTTGTAAGTGGATCAATAGTGTGTCAAATAGCTAGTAAGATTGATGAGAGATTTAATAAGTACATCAATGCAAGAAAAGCCTATAGTGTGAGACAAAATGGCAATTTTGATTGAAACAAAATTGATCTTAATACATCAAAGTACAAAATGCGTGAAGCGTGTACTTTTGGTTGTGTTAATTTCAAAAAGCTTAACACTACTTGATCATTGATTGTTAAATCTTATACTTATTGATCTACCTACTGATATGTATAATTTAATGATCATTGTAGATAAATCGACCAGTATTAGAAAATATGATTACACATCTTTAGTGGTTTTATTTGATCTGTCCTATGTTAGGTAGTAGTCGTTGTAGATAGTAAACAAATGTACAAAGTAGATGAATTGTCAACGTCATAGACTGATTGTGATGTGGGTTTTAATGGTTGATAGTATCGAGATATCATCTTGATCGAAATAGATTGTGTGTTGAAATATGTGTGGGATCAAAATATGTTTCGAGTCGATTCGATTTGTTGACCCAGGCCAGGATCATTATCCATTTTAATACTCTGGGGTCGAGAACATACTTTGATCCTCTGTGCATATCTTTTCGATTTTTCTGGGATTTTTCTGAGTATTTACACCTTCAGGATGCTCATTACAAAGTGGGTTTCCACTTGAGCTCTGAAATGCAACAGTTAAAGCCCTTCATAATTGGCTAATGTGGAATCCTGAATGGACTTTAGTGCTATCCGGGAGTCCTAATTGTTGAAAAATAAGCTACATATGAGTCAAACAACTATTCGACAATGATAGTTCTATTCTTTGAAGAACAATAGTTAATGTAATTACAAAACTATTCTGATACTATCATAAAACACAACTTATTATCATTCACAAGTGCGAAAAATGAATGAGAGAGAAAGATTGCTTCATTGTCATTTATCAAAAAGGGCCCACACTACCCTTACGGCAGGGACTGAGAAAAACTACCTCCAACCCTGGGGTCCACTCGGTCTCTCTATGCTCTTCCTGTTAATGGAAGTTTCCAGGCTTCCAGAAGTATGGTAGAAAAAGGGTAGGTTCTGTTTTGGTCAACCAGGCCTAAGCAAATGTTATGGTCTCTGTCATGGTAAAGTATCCTATAGTTCTGTGTTTGTAATATCTTTCTAGCTACCTACTGTGTAGCCTTGGGTATTCTAATAATTGTCCTTTGGTACTGTACTTGGCTTATCTTTCCTGATGTGATGCTAGTACATATTTTTTCCATATACTCACGGTAGCATTGAACTGAACTCAGTGGGTCTAGCGGACATGGTCGTACCAACCCTAATGTGTAGGTAGGCTGGTGCGTATCATCAATGAGCAAGTTGTTTGGCGGATTGTACCTAGGCTAGATACCAAGTTGTTGTGTATAACCAAAACCCCTACTTGTGTGATACTAGTAATGGTTCTCCTAGACTGCGAGGCTGGTTTGACTAGTAGAATACGTTTGACACGAAGTCAAACCGAGGTTAAGTGGACTAATTATAGTCTCCACTGGCCCTCTATTCATGCATCCTACTAGGTATGATGAATTTGTCAGTTGTACGTGGGTTGTAGGGTAATCCTCCCGAAACTTCCTAGAATATGACAATGGTGGAGATTTGCTACTTGCTGTAAAAATTACAGCAAATAAGGATCCTAAAACACTTGAAATGATGAGGGAAACAATAGATTATGATTTCATAAGATTAGCACAAGTTGAACCATCAAAATCCATCAAAAATCTATGCTTGAACCTCACTAAATGCCCAAATCCTTGAAGAAGGCTTCACACGTGTGAAAGTACGGCCTCCCACAGTCGAGTACTGTACACCAGACCTACATTCAATCCTATAATCATTAGTAATCACAAGTACTCAAACAATTATGAACATAGAGAGCAATTGCACCATTATGAGAGAAAAAACATGAAATTGCTTGATTGATTTTGGTGAGATATCATCACCTATATATACATGATCCATCACGGTTTTGGGTAGGTATGAGTAGCCCTAAACCTATCCCTAATGCTAATTTTGGTGGATCTTTCATCCCTACCAGGTTAGGGTTGGAATCTTGGAGATCCCTCAACAATGCAAAAATTACCAAAAATAGCTCCTATTTTTTCTCCCTTGTATCTAACCATAATTTGGACTCATTCCAAAGGCTCTAACACTTAGGTCTACTTGAGAACATCCTTATGAATGGAATCCTATGCTATTTGGCACGTGTGACAAGCCACATCATGACCATCTAACTATTTACAAGTCATATGACCAAAACTAGTCAAGCTAGAATTGTGAATTTTTAACACTCCTCCTCACTGTCTAGCTTGGTTCAATCATTGCTTTACTAATCACTCCAAGTGATGATCTGAACTTCATAAAAGGTGTCTTTTGAAGTGGTTTAGTAAGTAGATCAGCTACACATTCATTGCTTGGAACATGCTCCAAAGCAATCTCCTTGGCTTGCACCATTTCTCTCACAAAGTGATGGCATATCTCAATGTGCTTAGATCTTGCATGGAAGATTGGGTTAGATGCAAGGTGTTGGGCTGATATATTGTCATTGTAGATGATTGGTGCCTCCTCTGAATCCATGATCTTTAGTTCCACCAATAATCTCTTGATCCAAAGTACCTCCTTTGTAGTGGTTGTCAAAGCTTTGTACTCGGCCTCGGTTGAAGATAGAGATATAGTTTCTTGCTTTTTTGAAAGCCATGAAACCACACCTTCTCCTATGAAAGTTGAATAGGCACTTGTTGATTTCCTATCCCTCTTGTCCCCTGCAAAATCTGAATCACTAAATGCATGAAGGTTAATCACATCTCCTCTATATAGAATCCCAAAATCCAATGTACCCGAGATGTATCTTAGAATCCTCTTAGCCTTTTTCCAATGGATATTCAATGGCTTTTGCATGGATTGGCTCAACCTACATACACTAAAGCTAAGATCTGGTCTAGTTATAGTGATCCACATTAAGGAACCTATAAGTTGCCTAAACAAAGTGATGTCCATGAAGGATCTTTCATCATCTTCATTTGGCACTTTTACATCTTGCTCCATTGGTGTGTCAACACTTTTGCATACTTCCATCTTAAACTTCTTCAAAAGACTTTGATCATAGTTTACTTGACTTATAAAGATAAAATCAGACCCTCTAAGTACTTCTATGCCTAAGATGAAGTGAAGACACCCTAGATCTACCATCTTGAACTCTAAGGATAGATCTATCTTGATATTTTCAATACCATCAACACTATTTCCACTAATGATGATGTCATCTACATAAATGAGTAAAAGTACAATACCAACATCATCAAACTTAATGTAAAGAGTGGGATCATATTCACTTTGAACAAAAGAAAGTGAAATAAGATAGCAATGTAGTCTTGAATTCCAAGATCTCGAGGCTTGCTTCAAGCCATAGATGCTTCTTTGGAGATGGCATACTTTGTTCTCCATTCCATGCTTGATGAACCCTTGTGGCTGCTCCATATAGATATCCTCTTCCAAAAAACCATTCAAGAAAGCATTAGAGACATCCATTTGACATAGAATCCATCCAAAATGTGATGCAAGTGCAATGATTAGTCTTATTGTGACCATCTTGGCCACGGGTGCAAAAGTTTCCTCATAGTCTATCCCTCTCTCTTGAGCATAACCTTTTGCAACTAATCTTGATTTATGTTTGTTAACACTCCCATTTGCATTCAGATTAAGCTTGAAGACCCACTTGCATCCTATTACATTCCTTTGAGGTCTCTCAACAAGCAACCAAGTTTCATTCTCAATCAAGGCATCATACTCATCCAACATAGCTTTATACCATTCTTTGGAGTTCAATGCATCTTCAACATTAGACGGTTCTTCAAAACTAGATAAAGCATAAGAAGTGGATGAGATACCCTCAACTTGCTGTCCTTTGCCTTGATATGTGAGCCTTGATGGCTCCACTTTTGCCCTTGAAGATCTCCTTGGTGTGATAGGTGGGTTTGGTGCTTGCTCCTCCATGAGCTCCTCCTCAAAACCAAGATCTTGCTCCTCGGCCATCTTCTTCTTGATTGTTGGAGCACTTGAGCCTTCTTCAAGCATATGCATATGATGTTCATCAAAGATGACATCCCTTGAAACAACAAATTTGTTCAAGGATGGGAGATAGAGTTTGTAGCCCTTGCTTGAGCTTGCATATCCAAGCATGATCCCTCTTGTGAAAAATGGATCCTCCTTGGTCCTTGTTTCCAATGGCACATGCACATAACATATACACCCAAAAACTTTCAAGTGATTAAGATTGGGTTTCTTTCCATACAACATCTCACAAGGAGTTTTGCCTTCAATTGCTTTGCAAGACACCCTATTCATCAAGTAGTTTGCACATACAAGAGACTCACCCCAAAAGGATTTGGGCAAACAAGCATCTAATCTTAAAGCCTTAGAACATTCACATAATGTTCTATTCCTTCTTTCAGCAACTCCATTTTGTTGAGGAGTGTAAGGACAAGAAGTCCCTTTCTTGATCCCTTCCTCCTCACAAAAGGCCTTGAACTCATTGGAGATGAATTCTCCACCATTGTCACTTCTAAGAATCTTGATGCTATGATTATGATGCTTTTCCACAAACAACTTGAACTTTACAAAAGTATCAAATACTTGAGACTTGAAGGAAAGTAAGAACACCCAACAATATCTTGAGTAGTCATCAATGAAGGTTAAAAACATGGATGAACCTCCATTAGATTTGGTGCTAGCAATGTGCACATCCGAGTGTATGAGTTCAAGAGGATGAGATGACTTTGTGATGGAGTTAGGAAACACCTTCTTATGTGCCTTGGATAAGGCACAAGCTTCACAAACCTTGTCTTCCTTCCCAATAGACCTTGGTAGGCCTAAAGCATACTCCTCCTTGATCATAGCCTCCATGGAACCCGAGTTGACATGTCCAAGTCTTTTGTGCCATAAAGTAAAGGTAGATATCTTGCTCTTCTCGGCCAACATGACAACATTAGTATCCACAAATGCATCCAGCTTATAAAGTTTGCCAAGTCTAGTGCCCTTAGCCACTATCTTACCCTTCTTCTTGATGAAACATTCATTTGAAGCAAAGTCAACATTGAAACCATTGTCTACCATTTGGCCAACACTTAGTAGATTCTTTGTTATTGTAGGAATGTACAAAACACCTTCTATGTTGATCTTTTTGGAAGATCCTAAACAAAGGGGAATGCTACCAACTCCTTCAATCTTACAAGCTTCATCATTTGCTGTATACATAGACTTTATAGGTCCATCATAAGATAAGAGAGAAGAGAAAAACTCCCTTTTACTAGTCATGTGTGAACTAGCACCCGAGTCAATCCACCAAGGATCTTCTCCTTTGAAGCTTGTTGAAGAAAATATGGACATCATGAGAGAGTCCTCATGTGAACTCTCCTCCTCCTCCTCTTTGCTCATGTTGGCTTGGCTTTGATCTTGCTTCCTCTTGAAGCATTCCGAGGCATAATGCCCCATCTTGCTACAATAGTAGCACTTCACCTTTGATTTGTCCTTCTTGACTTTGGTGGTTGATGGAGATGCCTTTGGGGGTCCTTCTTGATCCTCAAGCTTTGTAGACTTCTTGAATGTTGATCCTTTGCCTTTGGACTTGCCTTTTCCTTTGGTGAAGAGAGCTTGGTCATCTCCACCTTGGATGGAAAGCCTATCCATCCTCTCTTGCATTTGGCTCCTTCTTGATTCCTCGGCCATGAGTGTGCCTTGGAGTTCTTCAAGTATGGGTAGCTTACCCATAATTGCATATCCCTGAACCAAATTGTCAAATTCAAAGCTTAGTCCATTCAATATGAGTTGAACAAGCTCTTCATCCTTGATAGGGTCACCTATAAAGGCTAGCTCTTTGTTCAATTCCTTTACTCTTAGGACAAAAGTATGTGCACTCTCTCCTTTCTTTTGATAGCTTCTATAGATTTGATTCTTCAAAGCTAACATTCTAGTTTGGTTCTTGGATTCATAGACCTTTTGCAAAGTCTCCCAAGCATCTTGAGCTGAAGTGCAATCTCCTACCTCTCTTAAGAGTTCATTTGCAACATTCATTTTTATGCAATGTAGTGCAACATTGCACCTCTTGATGTATTTGGCTTTTTCTTGAGGATGAATAGGTTCACCCTCCTTACCATTTACAATTTCCATCAGATCTTGCATGATCATGATAGATTCCATTCTAACTTTCCATATGGAATAGTTAGTTTTGTTGAGCCTTTCATTAGTATCCAAAAGATATGCATTTATAGATGCCATCTAGTCTCCTAATCAAGGACTTGACACAAATGAAGGTTACTTCTATTGATTTGATTGAAGGTCTACCTTATCCCACTTCTTAGGGACCTGAAAAGATCAGTAATAGACTTCCTATAAAGATCTAAGAATGATCTCTAACAAAATCAAATCATAGAATACTAGAAACAATGCACTTGCTTGATTGAAGTAGACAATACTAGTAGAATTGCCCCTCTTTCTATAAAGAACATTAAAGCTTCCAAATGATCTGATCAAGAGTGAATTTCAGCAACCTAATATACTTCCAAAATCACTTGTAAAAGACCTAAATGGAACTTAATGAGGATGCAACACAATCTACTATCCAATCACAAGCAAAAAATGATCAAAATTGATGAAAAATTGATCTAATTTGGTGCATAAGTCAAGCAATGGTTGGACTGAACCTAAATCACTTTAGGAGGTGCCTACTACACCTTAGAACAGCCTTGAAGAGTCCCCAAAACTCTGATCTTCCCTCTCCTTGAATGCTAGAAAGCCTCCTCTATGAAATCACCTCCAAAACTCGCTTAGAAATCAATGCTTGGAGCAAGCAAAACTTGCTATCTTGGTAATGTGAATTGAATTCAACTTTGCCTCTGGTTTTAGACACCTAAATACCTGAAAATGAAGTCACACAACACCAATCTCCAATGTATTTGACTCACTTTGAGTTCTAGAATCAATACTAGATGCTAAGATCCAATCTACACAAGATTTAGATCAAAAATTGTGATCAAATTGAATGAAAACCAAGGATTCAGCTCATTTCAGCCTTTAGGCTCTGATACCATGTAAAAATTACAGCAAATAAGGATCCTAAAACACTTGAAATGATGAGGGAAACAATAGATTATGATTTCATAAGATTAGCACAAGTTGAACCATCAAAATCCATCAAAAATCTATGCTTGAACCTCACTAAATGGCCCAAATCCTTGAAGAAGGCTTCACACGTGTGAAAGTACGGCCTCCCACAGTCTGAGTACTGTACACCAGACCTACATTCAATCCTATAATCATTAGTAATCACAAGTACTCAAACAATTCTGAACATAGAGAGCAATTGCACCATTATGAGAGAAAAAACATGAAATTGCTTGATTGATTTTGGTGAGATATCATCACCTATATATACATGATCCATCACGGTTTTGGGTAGGTATGAGTAGCCCTAAACCTATCCCTAATGCTAATTTTGGTGGATCTTTCATCCCTACCAGGTTAGGGTTGGAATCTTGGAGATCCCTCAGCAATGCAAAAATTACCAAAAATAGCTCCTATTTTTTCTCCCTTGTATCTAACCATAATTTGGACTCATTCCAAAGGCTCTAACACTTAGGTCTACTTGAGAACATCCTTATGAATGGAATCCTATGCTATTTGGCACGTGTGACAAGCCACATCATGACCATCTAACTATTTACAAGTCATATGACCAAAACTAGTCAAGCTAGAATTGTGAATTTTTAACACTTGCAACTAGGTACTTGATGTAGGATGGGTATTCGGTCCAATGTATTGAGTCTAATAGTTTAAAATTCAGGTGGAATCCTTGGCTACACATAACCTAACATGATATCTCGTTATTTGGGTTAGGTCATAACTTGGTGGCCATACTTATTGTACTAGGTACTTCAATGACATGACTCTCCCATGCAACAATGACATTCCACCATACGATATCGTCCTACTGATCAAATAAGACTTTTTGTGTCTCTCTATGATGATGAGGATAACTTTTCCCTAAACTCGTATGATATTATAGGCGGCGAACTCGTTAGCATACCCCGTAAGATGCATGGTAATCACCTAACAACATACTACTTGAATGTATGAAAGATGATGCTATAAAAAATCCATAGCTGATGTAACTCTAAAAATCCATGGCTAAATCGACTCTAGGATGCGATGGTACATTTCCCTAGTATAACTTATGGTTCCTCGAACCCAACTGACCCTAACTTGGTCAGAACCCAATGTGGTAAAAACTAGCAGAGAATACTCTAAGTTGCGAACAACATCGATTTGCAACTGGACAGGTCAAGTGGAAAAATGGTGAGTACATTACGCATACCATCCTGTTCATTGGACACTAGCGTTTCCCAAATTTCGGGTCTAGATATTTCGCTAGACAATACCAAAAATGGTGTGCCTATGTTGCGACTTAGCCAGAACGACGTGTTTCAGCTGTTTCTGGCGGACTTCCTACTTTGGTGTTTCACAGAGGTCGGGTCAAGTTAATACACTCTCCATAAATGACGAAAAAACATTTCCGAACTTGATGCTTTATTGTCGTTCAAACTAACAGGTCTATCCTAGCAAAACGTAAAGCAAAAACACGTTTCTTTACTTTTTCATAAAGCACATGGCAATAATCAATTCAATATGATGCCAATAAACCCTGGCTAAAAACATTATTGGTTTCGCTTAATAAGTTGGAAAACGAGAAACAATCATTGCTCTAATTAACCACACAAAATTTGTTTATGCATTACTATAATTCCTAATGAACTCCAATTTGTACTAAAAAACTGATTCATTACCAAACTCCAAATCATTCACCCGGTTAACTAGATTCAAGCACAAAATGCAATCATTGATCAATGCGTATCAGAACTTAGATCAGCATGACCTCATTCTTCTAAACTAGATTCAACCACAAAATGCAATCTTTGATCAATGCGTATCAGAACTTAGATCAGTATGACCTCATTCTTCAAAACGATGCAATTAGTCCTTCCAAAAGAACTTGCTTCACCAAAAACGCTTGTAAAAAATCTCATTCAAATCACGAATGATTAAAACTATGTTATCACACCATGGTCTAAAGCACACCGCTTTATGCCATTGGTACGAATAGAAATAAAAATCAAATCATACCTCAATGTGTAGTTTAGGTAGCAATTATGTGCGAAAATTTAGTCATGAATGTCGCTCTCTTGCCCTTGGAACTCCGGTTGGCACTTGCCGTTTGTCTTTGAATTATGAAGACCGCTTGCGTGTAGTGTGAATGCAGTTAGCGACGAAGCGTAGTTCAAGTATGAAAATGGAGGTATGCAGCAAGCATGTGCAGTAAAGCTGGAACAAGAATGCCATGCTACGCATATGGCCACCAACTAGAAAACTCAATGGCAGGTAATCAATCGCACAGAAGATAGCAGACAACGGAGATGAAACACAGGCCATCGACACAGTAGGATAGGTCATTCATAGATGGGAAGAACAATAGTTTGGCGAATTATCATGACTGCAACCAGCGATGAAGCAGGCAACACAAGTCGCAGACATATTTTAGGCAGGCCACACCCACGCAGACAAGCAGCAGGATATGGCCACGTGGCAGATCGAAAATAGGCCTCATTTCCGCAGACAGGCAGTAAAGGACAGAGGGCAGGCCGTAATGTGCATTTTTGGCTCATATTGGACACGTGGCACATGTTGATAGGTTCTGAACATCAATGTTCAGAGCTGTATTTTGATGCCTATTATTTTAATAAATTCAAGTACCTACCAAGTACTTGGTACCTGGTACACGTTTTAGGAAGTTTCTAGAAAAAGTAGTTTTCAGCGTGCCTTGCCACGATCTCATTAAAACCGCCAGGATCTCACTTCCAGCATCATTACTGGCTGACGATTCTCTTTAAAAACGAAAAGGTGAGTTAGTTGCATCCTGTTGTTTCAAAGTCAGCATGCTCAGGAATCTTAGGAATCAGAACAAAGAACGCATTTGCGACGTATTTTGAAATATTCAGCAGGCTCAGGAATCAGAACAAAGAACGGTCCACTGATTTCGTGGAAGTAATGTTCCCAGTGTCATTTTTTGCATTGCAATAAGTAAATAGCCAATCTCAGTGCTAGCTTTTGAAAAACAGACGCATGTTGAATGCGTAGCTTTATTTCACGTGAGTCGCATACAAAAGAATGAATTAATGGTTGCTCAGATGAATTTTTGAGTCAACCTGAATGAACCTTGTGAAAACCACGAAGGATAGCAGGCTCATGTCATGCTACCTTGTGCAGTATTGCCAACACCTAAGTTGAATTAACCTATCAAAAAGTAGAAAAACTTCTTGGTAACGTATCAATTCTTATTGGTGACGTATCAATTCTTACAACTAATTGCAAACTAAGTATTCAGTCACTGCACATTGCTACATCAAAAAAAGAACGCCAAAGAACATTCCTAAAACAGTTTGCCCGGAGTATACTATTAGCTGTTCCGGCCACCTTCAAGTCTTGCAGAACTCCACGTAACTGGTTTGCATCAACCAACGTAAAATTGAAAACGTTGTGTGAAAAATTGCCACTAAGGTGAGGAACATTGGATGAAACTACTGTTGAAGGTGATGATGATATGGGAGCCAAAAAAGTAACAGATGGCACTGAAGATATAGCAGCAGATATAGCAGCCAGAGTGGGTTGCTCATATGGTGTATTGCCAACAGAAGTTGATGAGTTGCAAGTTGTTTGCACATAAACTTGGACCTCAACCCTGCCTTTTACAATGTCAGGCATGGTCATCTGTAGCTTCTCCCAATCAACGTTATCCCAATCAAAGTTGTCCCAAAATTGATGATATTTTTCGAAAGATTCTTCTTGAACCATTTCTGTTTTGATTGGAACCTTTGAAGTGCTAGAATCATGAACAGTTTGGCCAACAAAATCTTCGCTTACACAATGATTGGTTGAAGGATGGTCTGCCTTACTAACCACGTTAGATTTCATAGATCTGTGGGGATCTACATTTACATGCTCAGTAGAAATGGTCACATCAGAAAAAGCAGATTGAGCGGCAACGTCAATAGAAGCAGGTTCAATGGCAGAAGGAGATGAATCAATTTCAATTGTACTACCATGATTTTGATGCCACGCCTCCAACTGCTTGTTGTAATGGTAGTTGAAGTCAAGCACCCTCCCTGTGACACGATCGTAAGGTTCCCGAGCCAAAGCTTGTGCTGCATGATGTTTTATGATAGTAGACCTATCATACCGCTCAAGAGTTTTGATGTTTCGGTGACCTGTAACAGTGGTCATTACCTCTCGAGGCACTTGGGCAGCACTCATGCGAGTTATTGAGGTCACTCTGCCCGATTTGTTTGTAAAATCACCTTGAATACCTACAGTCTCAGTCATTTGCTTCATCCAGCACCTCATAATACTCTCCCCTACGTTTACACCTTTCTTAGACCATATCTTTGATCGTGGATTACAGATAGGAGAGAGGAATTCAGCACCATCAGGCATGTGCTCTACAAGAGTTCTCCAAGTCAACAGTACATCAGAATCGTAGGAAAACACAGGAGGTCAAAAATGCTCATCTTGAAAACGTTTCATAGACACTTTATAATTTTTACTGCACCTCTCATCGTACCTGCATACAAGCATATCCGTATAAGCATTGAGAGATTGCCATATTGCAATAAACGACTCTCCTAAAGACAATCAAACGTCCCTCCACATCTCTAAAATTTCATTGACGTACTTGAGATACGTTTTGCAGCTATTGTCAAGTCTCCACTGTGAAATCACGAAACATGACCTTGTAGAGCTCAGAACTCCCACGAATCATGAAGAAAGTAAAACAAAAGAGAGCAAATCGTTTCTGAACTCCATGGGCATGAAATACTTGGTGAGCAGGATGCTCAAGTATCTTCCTCTCATCAGCAACAGAGAGCTCATCAACTTTGCGACGTGATTTATTGGCTCATGAGTCGCGACTCCTCTGCATAGATTCCTGGACAGCTTTGTTGGTAGAAATGAAGAATGGGTGGTGCTGTATTTGAAATGGCAGTTCCTGAATGCCTGTATGATTCACACGTGCTTGTTGAGCACGCACAAGAATGCGATTGATGCTCATGTACAAGTTCATAATACTTGCTGTCGGATACCTCTCCCCACATTCCTTACATACCATAAGAAAGAATTTACAAAGAATTTGTCCAAGTTCTTGTAGCGGAATCTCTTCAATCTTCCTGGAACAGTCCATATGGCAATGAGCCCTCCATGCATCAAATCTATTCCGACACCATGATTCGTTTCGAGCGCTGGGATTTTCTGAGTTTCTGATGAAATGATCCCATTCTTGCTTTTCCAAAGGAATAAACTCCGTAGGTTTAACAGGAAAACGAGAACAACCTATTGAACGACCAACATCAACATGATTTTCCTTGTACAACACAATTTCCATGCACGCAGATGATGCAGGTTGGGCAACCTGATCGACACAGAACATGTCCTTTCTAGTTTGTGAGAGCTTTCTCTTCTGACTTTTACATTGTATCCCATGATTGAGATTTTCTTTATTGTTGTCCTGCATATCCTCATCAAAACGAACAGAGGAACCCATCGTATCAACATTCATAGTCGTAGGAGATTGCTGCATAATCAGAAAACAAAGGCTGTAGGAGCTTGCTGCATAATAGGAAAATGAACGGAGAGAGACGGGAAGAGATATTTATTTCGTGACGAGAAGAGATCTATTTCAAAAAACACAGCTGTCCGCAAATTACGCCCGGCGCCCGTAGCGGGCGTGAGCAGGCCCGCTACCGGGCAAATGGTGGTCACTACCTACCTTGCCGCACAGGTAGGTAGGTAGGTAGTGACCACAGAGCGGCAAGGTAGGTAGTCACCACCAAATACACACGAGCCGCTCGGTAGGTACTGACCACCAAATACACACGGTAGCGGCCTGCTCACGCCCGCTACCTAGTCCATAGTAGGCAGTAGACATAACCGAGGGCCGCAGGCAAGAACTTAGCATAGGGTGGGCATAAATCGTGGCAACAACAAGGCAGTGAGGCATATCAAGCTCCCATGTGGCAAGGCAGGCCACAACAGGTCCAATGAGGGCTAGAAAAGCCTCGACAGTTCTGATTTTTATCTCAAACAGGTCTACGATGCCACGACAGGTCTGGTGTTTCAAATTTGCCACAAATAGTGATTTTGAGCTGTAATTGATCTGCCACAGATGACAAACGGAGAGGTGCAGGTCCATGTAGGCAGGTGCCTTTCGAGTGACGAATGTCCTTGTTAATGATGCCATAGCCAACAACCACATTCAACATGATCCCTTGTATCCTTTCCAATACTTATTGATACTCGATCCTCTCAATTGCAGACACAACTTCCAAACACTCAAGGGTATGCCCACATCACTAGAACATCCAAGCATTCAAAGATTAAAAGACAATTTCTATTCCACAAACATTCAATGCTTACGAAACAAGCCTCCAACACACATTCAAGGCAATACAAACAACAATTTTACTCATAACATCCTCAAAACCCACAACAATTCTTGGTGGCATCACCATACTTGTTTATAACATACTAAAAGAGCTACCACAAACAAAACAATATACAATCAAACCATTCCCATCCTTGAAACGAGTATTCATCCATCACTTGGTTAAGCAACTAGGCTTGCTTCCCATCGATAGCCTTCCGAAACCAACTTCAATCAAACCAACAATTCTCACTACAAAGGGTAAACCTACATCCACAAATGCAAACACTCCACAATGGATTGGACAACCCACGAAGTCCTCACTCAACAATTAATTCATAATCTATTGGCCCACATCCATGTTTAATGCAACCACTATCCTTCAATCACCAAGTAAGCAATGTGTGAAACCCTAACATCCTCAATTAACCAAAAAGCAAAGCACTCCCTCAATCCATCAATTACACCAAGTAATCAATGATGGGAAATTGGAACGAAACGAAACAAAACGAATCGTGCTATGATACCACTGATGGGAATCGAAGCGAAACAAATCAAAGCGAAACGAAACGAATCGAATCGAGCTCTGATACCACTGATGGGATGTGAAACAACTCCGCTGTTGGGAGTCTATGACATTCCTGACGGTGAAGGCTGGATAGAGCCGACTTGGCAGGAATAGCTACTGCTACTAACTGCGGTCTAATTCTCTTCCAAGCCCCAGATCGCTTCTATTGTAAAGATTAAACTTGTAAACAACAGATAATGTTGACTAAAACAACAGTGGAAATTTATTTACTGCTAGCATGCATTCCAATATTGCAGATCATACACATCACAGAACAGAGCATTGAGAAAATCGCTTCCATTATCAGAACTGAATTTACAATATTTTTCTTGAGCGCTGTCTGTTTCCCAGATCAGCGCATTGGCGCGAGAGAGATGTTCTCTCTCACAAATAATATGACTAGCTACTGCTAATCTGTAAACTCACTCTGAAGCTATCTCAGACTTCTACAATTATGTCTATTCTGTGTCCGTGACTGTCTTTATATTGATGCGTCTAGAAAAGCATATATTCAGAGTAACATTTCTGATTAGATAGATTAAACAATCTATAACTAATCTCATATTACAAGAGCGGTGGATTAGGCACGTCCTAACGCGCTTCTACTGACAACATCATATCTTTGTACTTCATGGTACTTGTTTGATCTTTCTGGTCCTTTGGAGCGCAAAGAGTTTCGTGTCACGAAGAGTTTCGTGTCGTTTGACCTTCTCCTATTGTGCTCCCTCCGTAGATGTTGGCAGTTCAGTTGAAATTCCGATAGAATCTAGTGCAGTATGCAGATTACATCACACAATCACCATAGCCACTCCTCACAAGCTACGGTGTAAGGTGTGAAGCAATGGGATTTTGTTGAATGTATTTCCTACGGCTCAATGCAGTTCTCATGGTGTAGAGCGGTCACTACGGGGCAATGCGGTTGTTACGGCTAGAAGGTGGTCACAATGACTGTAGTGTGTTTTATGATGGTCTCAATGGTTAAAGAGTCGGTTGAGATCTGAGAGCATCCGTCGGTCGAGAACTGACGCGAGGGCGTCGGTCGAGATCTGACGCGAGGTTGTCGGTCGAGATCGGACACGAGGTCGTCAGTTGAGTTCTGACGCGAGGTCGTCGGTTGAGATTGGGACGGAAGCTGTAAGTCGAGATCTGACATGAGGTCGTTGGTCGAGATCTGATGCAAGAGCGTCGGTCGAGATGTGAGCGAATGCGTCAGTCGAGACGTGAGCAAGTGCGTCGGTTGAGATGAAACAAATGCCTCGAGCAAATGCATCGATTGAGATGTGAGCAAATGCGTCGATTGAGACGTGAGCAAATGTGTCGGTTGAGATTTAAGCAAATGCATCAGTTGAGACGTGAGCAAATGCGTCGGTTGAGACTTGAGCAAATGGGTCGGTTGAGATTTAAGCAAATGCGTCAGTTGAGACGTGAGCAAACGCGTCGGTTGAGATTTAACTCAAGACATGGCAGGATTGTTTGTAGTGACTCGGTCGAGAGTCAATGTGTAGCAGTCCGGTCCAAACGAGAGTCGTGGCTCGGCTTGGGAAGGAGCGTGAAGCGTCAGTTGAGATTGAGCTTCGCGCTAGTTAGGACAAAAGTGGTGTGGTCTGTAGTGAAGGTGTGGAAGTCCTGAGAGAGCGATGGTTGTGCTGCACAGATCGGAATGGTTTGGGGCTGTTTAATGTCTGTGTAGCTGCAGAATGGTGCCAAATGTTCACAGATTCCACTCTATCTGTGAACATGGTTCTTTGGGTTTCTTTACTTCTTCGTTCTTTCTTCTGTAGTTACGGTTCTTACGGATCTTCTTCTTTATTAGAACAGTTATTCCGCCACTCTGGTTGCGGTTGTAGCGCTGCGATGATCTTGGCCCTGGTGGAGTATTGGCTTTGATCTACGTCCTCTTTTCCTCCCCTTATATTGGGAGGGTATTTCCTCTCAAACTTTTTTGACTCTCTTGTGTCAACCAATTTGCCTTTGGGCCTGGTAGGGGAAGTTGTCCTACGCGGTTGGAATGGCCTTGCCAGATAATCATCTAGGGCCTTGGTGCCTGTGTCTTTTTTCTTGGCTTTCTCGCTTGTCGACGGCTCAGCTGCGCCCATATCTTGTCTGGGCGAGAACCTTCTCGTCTCTGGTTGATCTGCCAGGAAGTCATCATCACACCCCATGTCGGTCTTAGTTTCTGGAAGGTTAGGGATGGAATGATCTGGAGAGAGGGGTGCGGGAAAAACAGGTTTCAGAGGGGGTAGGTTTAACAAATTATACGCCGCACCGAGAGAGTGGAGTGTTAGAGGAACTCGTCCCGTCAGACCTTGTAAGTGTCAGCTGGACCTTTTGATGGGCCCATTATTTTGCTAGGAGGTGATGGAGAGAGGGACGATGAAAGAATCGGCTAAGTTGGAATAAATGTTTCAAAAAAATTAAATGCAGAGTAGGAGGAGGGGTTAAAGGTGGGAGGGGGGTCGGGGAAAAGTTCTGGAAATAGCACCGACTCTCTGGCCACCCGATCCTGAGCTACTGTCTGAAGATTGGGTTTGCCTGTCCTGATTTCTTGCTCCATCATTCCCATCATCGTCCCGTGGCTTCGTTGATTGAGCATCTGTTTGGGCCTTGTACGTCGTTTCCCATAGTTGGTTCACCTTGTCCAAGACTTGCTGCAGGTCTTCGTGGTATCTTCCAGCTGCTTCTGGGACTCCAGGATGATCCTCTCTTGCTTGGTCATAATGTTTTGAAAAAAAAAAATTTCGACCTCTCGTTCTTGTATTAGCCTTACATATTTTTCCATCCAAATGGCTGGGGCCTGTGGGGCCTGGAATTGAATATTCTCGGGCTTGACTAGAGGAGCGTCGACTGTCATTGCACTCAATGATCCATCTCGTACTTGGTCAATTTGGACCATCTGGTGCTTCAGTTGTTGCTGGACCTCTTCCAGAGTGGTCTTCTGCCCGGCCATCACGGATTTGATTTCCACTGTCTCGCTTGGACTTTGTTGACTCAATGGGAATTTCCCATGCCTTGTCCGCAAGCTGCAAGTGTTGTTGAAGCTTTGGCCCGTTCTGGACTTGGTGGAGGGTGTCAAGAGATATCCGAGTATTGTTATCGGCTGCTTGTTCTTAATGCACTCATGAAGGCAGTTCGAAACAAACTGTTCCCAATCATAGAGGTTCTGGACATGCAGTCGTGAATCTGCCATCATGTGAAACAGGGACATGGGTACCCTCTGCAACTTGGTTCTTGGCTGTTGTGTGCACTTTGTCAAGTACGCACATGCCGCTTGTAGTTGTGGGTTATTGATTGTTTCGACTCAATACCCATCCTTTTTTTACCACTTGGCCACGGATGGGTCAATGAATTTGAAATATGTTGTTTGCTCGATTTTTTTAAGTATCCCGGTGACAACATTGGGTCCTCTTGGGAACCCAAAAGGCTGCAAGTTGGCTGGTGCAAATGGTATGTTGTAAACATAGTTTCGCACAGGAGGAACTATTAGCTGGCACAACCTTATTGTAGCATTGTAGTTGGCATATATCATATGCACGAGGTACGAGCTTTGATACCCCGTCAGGACTAGCATCTGGAACTCAATGGCTTGAAAGAAGGATGCTGCCTGTTGGTACCAGTGTTGCATTTCAGTAAGATCTAGTTTGGACAATTGGATGTCGAGCTTATTGGCATCAGGGTCATCAAAACTGGAGGCAGGGTTGGTAGACATGATGAAAAAACTGGAAAATAAGAATCTGGAAAAAAGGGTGTCAGTTGACATTTCAGACAGGAATGTGTGTCGGTTGAGATGGGAGCAAAGGGCATCGGCTGAGATGTGAGTGAAAATGCCAATGTTAATGCATAAAACAGCAAGAAGCATTTAATATATCTTACTTGGTATGATAAGGGATGAGCAGATACTTTGTTGCTGGTGTGAATCCACTTGTCAAACACTGTGACAATGTGTCATTATTCTCCTTGAAGGCCTGGAGCAAAAAGTTACTCAGCACCAACAACTCATTGGATGAATCCTTGGGCATTATGGTAACTCTCTTGGAATGGATGGCAAGCAAAAATGAATCTTTGAAAAAAAGACTAAGGTAATCTTTAGCAGCCCCCTAAAGGCACTAAAGAGCACTGGGTGTAAATCTGACCAGCTGTCTGAGATCCTTTCTTGTTATGTTTTGGACAGCACGGTAGAATGGATCCCTTGGGATGAACAGAGCAGTTAATCTCTGGTACTTGCGTATCTCAGAGAGCCACCTGCTGCGATTGCGCGTTCTATGTCTAGCAGGAGGGGTAATGGCCACCGCAAGGGCTGAGAATGAGCCAGGAGAGAAGAAGTCCCTCCTTGTCTGCTTTCTCCTATCCATGGACGTGTACTATGCAATAGCGGACTTGTGCATGATGGCGAGGATGAGCAGGGAAGGGTGATAAAAATCTCACAGAGGACCGATATGTATGGAAAAAACGTACGATATATCGGACCTGTGCGAGCTGGATATAAGAGAAAGCGATTAGTTTTGAAGAAACGCGCACAAGTGCGATATGGGGGGACACGTAGGCAAATGTATCAGACCTGTGCGCATGGAAGGCGGTGGGTGGAAATTCGATTGTGAAGGACGTGCACAAGTGTGATATGCGAAGCGAAAAAAAAAAGTGAAAAAAATTCATCAAAATTTGTGATTTTATATCGCGGTTAGCACGTGCAAAAGAATGTGTTGTCACATGTGTGGGAGTTGTACAAACTAATGACAGAGCGACACATGTCACATTGTCACTTTACACGTGTGAAATTTGTAAGAGCAAATGATAGAGCGACACGTGTTTTTGAGCACACGAATGAACATGCGACACGTGTCCAATGGTCATTTCACACGTGTCCAGGTGTCACCTCACACGTGCAAGTAGCTGTAGTTGAATAGAAAGTAGACATGTGTCCAATGACCGTTGACCGCACGTGCAAAAATTTAGTATAAATGGCACAAAAACCGATTAATTTTTTACCTTTTTCCGTTATCGAAATTTGCGGCATATCGCTCTTGTGCTTGCGCTTTGTTGTTCGTTTGCACTCAATGACACCTACTTGCGCACAAGTGCGATATTCGGTATCTCGCACCATACATATCTCTCTTGTGTGACATCTTGATAGTTAGTTTTGTTTCTCTTCTCCCTCGTGCACAAGTCCGATATTCACATTATTTCGATGGCCTCTTCCTCAGGATCCTCACGAGATTCAGGCTTGAGTTCATTTCTTAGTGAATTTGGGATTATTGAAAACCTGGACTACTTCCACAGCCTATTCAGGCCATATCTACATGTTTTCAGGACTGCACAACCGAATTCTGACATTGTTTATCAACATTATATTAGATTCAGAGATATACTTAGTAAGCCTGTTTTCTCCATAGGTTCACTCCAGTACATGCATTATACTGATCTGGTTCATTTCTTCCCAGCTTTCAGACATAGACCTGATAGAATGTTCACCAAATTATTTGATCTTTTCAAAAGCAATTCACTGTGTCCTTATTGCAACAAGAAATGTCGATTGGTTGAATATCATAGTGGTTTCGTACTTTTCCTGTTAGTTCAGATCCCAGATGATGATGAAATTTCTGCTGTTGACCCTCCTTTTGCATCATCCTCCGTTCAGTCAACTAATAAGGATACTAGTCACTTTCTTATCGACACTCATGATAAGGAAAGTGACTTTATTGATATAAATACTGATTCTCTACGGGATTTTTTTATTGGCCAAAATACATCTGTTGATGAATCCAACCCTATAGAGGAGTCTAAATGTCTATTCAATTTGTCTGTATATTATATTAATGATGATGTATATTTTACTACTGCTGATTTATGTAAATTTTTTGACTGTCGTGAAGATGAGATTCTATGTTTATTATCCGGCACAATTTTTGAGTTCTCCAACTTCGTAGATTTTGAAACAGATGATCTTGTTGCTGGTATTGATTTTGATGATGAGGAGGGAATTATGACTAGTGAAGAATGCTTGACTAAAACTTTATCAAATATAGTTGAGGATGGGCGAGGCAGACCATCCAATGAATTCACGGCATTTCAATCCCAGATGGGCTTCCCTCGTCCATCATTATTGCATTTCACGGATGATTCCAGTTCAGTACATGGTCATTATATTGATCATCTTGATCTGGTTGCTGTTGATGATGAAGAATGTGTAAGTGTTTAGACTTCCTTGCATTACGATATTTCTATTCACTGAATGTTGTTTTCCTAACATATTTCCTATTGCAGGATGCTCTCATAATAGATGATTTTACTGCGAGATGAGGTGGTTTCAGACAACACGCATCGTCTTTCCAAAGGGATAGTGGACTTGGCCACTATCTTAGGCATTTCTTGAAGAATGAAATCTGTATTGTTCATTCCAAGTTGTGCCCAGTCGGGGATGTAAAAATTGAAAAACAATCCATATTGATTTCTTGGCTTGCTATAAATGTTGTACCATGCAAGTATGTAGCTCATTAATGCAAAATGCCAAGTTTGGCCTACATAGAATTCGAGCTACATGGTTATGTATTATCTAGTTTGATAAATGCAACTTGCACATAGTTTGTAGACATAGAATTAGCATGATTATGCTTGTAGAAACTCATGGCAACTCACATGCATTAATTGTAAGTGATCCATAGTGACATGCAAGGCATGCACAAAGTTTAATGGACACATGCATGATGATTTGGACATTTCTAGTTAGAACTAGTACACTTGTAAAAAGTTGGTAGAATTTCATGCATGACAAGTGACAAATGTCACATAGACTGTAGATGTCACTTTAGATGTCATTTTGGAATGGATAGATATGGTTCTACCTCGAGCTACCTCAATCTCCATAAATATGTGTAGCTCTCCACACAATCAATGATGAAGAATCAAAGCTTTGTAGCTATCTCATGTCATTTTGGATCTAAACAAATATTGCTTGGTATCTCTCTAGCTCTCTCTCTCTCTCTAACTCGTGTTGAGGCTAATGCTCATACATTGAAATCTTGTATTTTTTATTCATTCTTTGATTATTGCCACTATATTATGTTGATTAGCATGCTAGATTGTGGATTAGCCATTTCTTCTTAACTAGATTTTGTTGATCAATCTAGAATCAGGTTATAGTGCCAATCACAAAGCTTAATTAAGATCAGTCACTCTTGTGGACATTCCCCACGCATGTGAATTCTGGAAATTTTGTCATGGTATCAGAGCCACAATAAGCTTTGCATGCTAACAACTCTGATTGTACAAGAAACTGAGAGCTAAATCAAGCAAAAAAACAGTTTTGCATTTTTTCTAACCTTTCTCTGAAGTGTATTTGGATCAAATCGGACTTGAACTGAATTTTTAGACCTGAATTGAGGAAGTACGGAATTCTGAAAGTCCGCACGTGTGAAAATCAGAGTTTTTCAGTCCCTTTGTTCTCCTTACTTATAGATCCAAAGATAGCAGTGTTATAGCTTGATGGAAAGCATTTGATCTGTACTTTTCATCGAAATTGAAATCAAATCAATTTGATGTGTCTAGCAAGAGTTATAAGCTCTTAAAGAGGATAGGGATAGGTCCAAAATCCGAGTGACAACATTTTGATTTGATTCAATTATACTTTGTTCTGAATCCATTGTTTTGAGCATCCAACACAAGAAATTGTAGATCAAGACTGAGTTTGAAGTATTTGAACACCCTTTGAGTCTTCTAAGTGTCAATAGTGTTTTCTTTTGAGGCATTTCACATGTGCCAAAAGTAGGATTCAAACCAGCCAAAGTGTCTCAAACCACTTTTTGTGTCTGATCTAGATAACTTGTCTTGTTGAATATTTGAGATTCATCTCATATATAGTTGCAAGTGTTTCACATAGGAAGGTAGTTCAACCTTGAAAATACCTATAGTGAAAGAGAGCAGCAACTCTAAGTCTGATAGGAACAAGCTCAAACATATCTCAATCCAATAACTAAGAAGTCTTCATTATAATGGCATCTCAGGGAGGATATCTTCTAGAAGCCAGTGAAAGACTAAACACTTCTAATTACTCAATTTGGAAGTTAAGAATGGAGTCTATTTTAAATCTCCAGGATGTTATGGATATTGTGCTTGGTGTTGAGGAGGAGCCTCAAGCACAGGTTGAAATTCCTAAATATAAGAAGAGAGCTAGAATGGCTCTACATTTCATTAAGATGAATGTATCTAATGAAATTTTGAGAGAGATAGAATCTTGCACTACAGCCAAAGAAACTTGGGATGCAGTAAAGACCATCTATGAAGCAAAGAATAATTCTAGAATACTCACTCTTAGGAATCAGATTTTCCAAAGTTTCCAAAGAAGTGAAGAGAGTGCATCTAACTATGTTTTGAGAGTTAAAGATTTACATAGAGAGCTTTCTTGTGTTGGTGTCACCATTAACCAAGTTGAGCTAGTTCAAGTCATACTGAATGGCTTGAGAGATGACTATGATAATCTTGTTCAGTCTTTTGCTATTAAGGAGGAGTTACCTAATCTAAAAACTCTCCAAGGAATTCTTATTTCTGAAGAATCTAGACAAAGCTATAAACTCTCTAGAATGAACAAACTTGAACATGGTGGAAGTAACAAAGCCCTCTTTGTCAAAGGCAAGCAGAAAGGAAGGAGTAAGAACCAATTCTCTCAAACATACAACAAAGACAAAGCCAAAGATCGAGATCAAGACAGTGAAGAGGACGAAACATCTCATCCCTCTAACTCAAAAACCAAGAAGAAGAAAGTGAAGTGCTTCTTATGTGGAAAAAAGAAGCACTATGCCTCTAATTGCTTTAAGAAGAAAAACCAAATCAAGCAAGCTAATCTCTCCAAAGAGATTGAAGAAGATTCTGTTGCAAGTGATGGAGAAGGATCACTTATGGTGTCCAATTTTTTTTCATCACCTTTCAAAAAAGATGGAGCTTGGTACATAGACAGTGGAGCCTCTTCACATATGTGCTAGTCAAAGGAGGCATTTGACTCAATCTTACCTTTCAAAGGACTCAAGAGATCTATTTACACAGCTAATGATCATGAGCATCCAATAGAAGGAATTGGCAACATTCCATTGAAACTTGCTTCTTCAAAAGTTCTTGCACTTTCTAATGTTCTTTTCATTCCAAAACTTACAAAGAACTTAATTAGTGTGGGAAAGTTGCTTGATAATGGTTGTGATCTAAAGTTCAACTCCAATACTTGTTTTATCAAGAGAAAAGATGAGATTCTTGCTGATGGAACTAGATGTGGTGGAATTTTTAAGTTGAATTCTTATGAGAATGCAAACCTTTGTGAAGTTGTTTTGTTATCTAAAGAGGAGCTGTGGCATAGAAGGTTGGGACATCCTAACTTTACATTTATGTCTTCTATGGTTAAGAAGGAGAAGGCTATTGGTCTTCCAAAATCTCTTTCTAAAGATTTCAAGCCTTGTGAGGCTTGTGCCATTGCAAAGTCACACAGAAAGCCATATCAGAATCTTTTATAAAGACTACTTATCCATTGGAACTCATACATTCAGATGTACATTTTTCCTCTTCTAGAAGTATTGGTGGTGCAGCATGTTTTGTCACCTTTATTGATGACTTTACTAGATACACTTGGTTGTATCTACTTTCTTCAAAAGCTATGGTTTTTTTCTTCCTTATCTTCAAAGCTTATGTAGAAAAACAGTTTTCTTGCAAAGTTAAAGCTTTAAGATGCGATGGACGAAGTGAATATATCTCCAACAAGTTTCATAATTATTGTGAAGGTGAAGGAATAAAGAGAGAATTTTCTTGTGCCTATTCTCCATCCCAAAATGCTTCTTGGTTTCCAAGGGGAGGCTCGAACCTGGGACCAAAGAAACTTTGGATGCCAAGCTAACCAGTTGAGCCAACCCCGTTGGGTCCATCCCAAAATGGAGTAGCTGAGAGGAAAAACAGATCTTTATGTGAATGTGCTAAAGCAATTCGAGTAGGAGCTTCTTTGCCTATTGAATATTGGAGTGAAGCTATAAATTGTGCAAACTATTTGTGCAATACATTACCTCATAATGCTCTTGCTGGAAAAACACCTTTTGAAGTCTTGTTTCAGAAAAAACCTAAGGTAGATTACCTTAGAGTTTTTTTTTGTACTTGCTTTGTTAATATGCCCTTGGAAACAAGGAAAAGAGATGATCCTAATTCTGTTAAAGGGACCATGGTTGGATATGCATCCAACAAGAAAGCTTACAGGATCTATGTTTACTTTACCTCAACTACAATTG
Source organism: Diphasiastrum complanatum (assembly GCA_029204225.1). Classification (NCBI taxonomy): domain Eukaryota; kingdom Viridiplantae; phylum Streptophyta; class Lycopodiopsida; order Lycopodiales; family Lycopodiaceae; genus Diphasiastrum; species Diphasiastrum complanatum. The sequence goes on along the minus strand of MU832838.1, from coordinate 29,175 downwards.
AGAGTAGAGCTGTGATATTCCATGAAGATCAAAAATACATTCTTGAGAAGGCCGAGTTCAAAGATTCTCACAAAGATACTCCAATCATCACCCTTGAAGATCATCATGGAGAGATGGGGCCGAGATTTGACGAGGAGTCACCTCGAATTTTTTCACCAAGGAGATCTCAAAGAGAAAGATCCGAGCCTAGAAGGCTTACCTATGAAGATAGAGGAAAGCAAGTGGAAATCAACTCCACTAATTGTGCCTACTTTATTTCTCATGAGGGGCCAAAGGATGCATATGATGCTATCAACTCAAAGGAATGGTACCTTGCCATGAAGGAAGAATATGATGCTTTGATGGCCAATAATACATGGGAACTTGTGGATCTTCCATCCAACAAGCATACCATGGTTGCAAATGGGTTTTTCGAGTCAAGTATAATCAAGATGACACAATCAACAAGTACAAGGCTAGGCTTTGTGCTAAAGGATTTGCTCAAGTATATGGACTTGATTTTGAGGAGACCTTTGCCCCAGTTGCAAAGATGGTGTCAATTAGAATCATAATTTCTCTTGCTTGTTTTTTCAATTGGCAAATTCTTCAACTAGATGTTTCTAATGCATTTCTAAATGGCTATCTAGAAGAAGAGATCTATATGGATCAACCTATTGGGTTCATCCATGATGAGGAAAAAGTTTGCTTGCTCTTCAAAAGTTTATATGGATTAAAGCAAGCTCCAAGGTCATGGTATTCTCGACTTAACACCTTTCTTGAGTCACTAGGATTTAATCTTAGTAACTATGATCCTTCCTTATATGTCAAGTTTTTTGATAAAGATGTTGTCATCCTTCTTATTTATGTTGATGATATCATTCTGACAAGAAGTTGTATCAAGTTAGTTGAGGAAACCAAGGTTGCACTTGGAAAAGAGTCCAAGATGCAAGATCTTGGCAAAATACACTATATTCTAGGATTAGAGATTGACTTTCTTAAAGATAAAGCTTTCATATGTCAATCTAAGTATGCTATTTCAATGTTAAAAAAGTTCAATATGTTGAACTGTAAGAGTATAGAAACACCTATGGAGCAAAATGTAAAGGACTCTAACAAAGGTGATGAAAGATCCTTCGAGGACATCACACTTTTTAGAAGTCTTATAGGCTCCTTAATTTGGCTCACAATAACTAGACCTGACATAAGCTTTAGTGTTCATAAGTTGAGCCAGGCTATGCAAAATCCTTCAATTTATCATTGGAAAAAGGCCAAGAGAGTGCTTAGATATATATCTTTAACTTTTGATTTTGGTTTATTATATAAAAATGAAGATCTTTCTATGATTGGTTATTCTTACTCGGATTTTGCAAGTGATAGAGCAGATCGGAAATCTACAAGTGCTTATGTCATATATCTTGGAGGAAACTTGATATCTTGGCTTTCCAAAAAGCAAGATACTATATCACGATCCAATCCTTTGCTTGACATGAAGGATCCTACTCTCCTCGGCCACAAGCACACTATGGAGATTGTCAATGGAAGGTAGTGCATCTTGAATAGCAAAGCTTTGTACAAGGTTGGAGAACTCATCTCCAAGACCATTCAAAATGATTTGAACAAGTTCATCATCATGAATACCCTCACTAATGATGGAAAGTTCTTTGTTGAGAGATTTTATTTTCAAGACATAGAGGAGGATGAAGAATCATCCTTAATGGCATCCAACTCAATACCATCATCAAATACCAATCCAAGTGAAGCATGGTGGATTGATAGTGGGGCAAGCTCCCACATGACATTCCAAAAGGACTACTTTTTCACTCTACTCTCTTATGATGTTAAAAAGCTTATTTTTACAACTAGTGATCAAGAGTATAGAATAAGTGGTGTAGGTACTATTCCATTGTACTTGGGATCATCGAAAAGGATCGGAATCTTGAAAATGTCCTTTATGTACTATCTATCACTAAGAGTTTGTTGAGTGTTGGCCAATTAATGGATAATGGCCTTGATGTACAATTTAAGCATGGAGTTTGTTCCATCTTTAAGAATGATGATTGCATAGCTAAGGGCTTTAAACGAAGTAGATTGTTTAAATTAGATGCTAGTGGGCAACGGAGAGTGTTAACATGGCAAAGGAGGAGATCACCAATGTGGAGCTATGGTATAAAAGGTTGGGCCACCCCACCTTCAAAGCTATGGAATGATTAGGGATGACATTCAAACTGAAGTAGTGGATTGGATGGAGGCCTTAGCCACTATCAATTGCTTAAATTCTATGGTAAATCATTCAAGTAATAATTCTTCCATGCAATCTAACACAGCCAAGAAAAACGAAGTTCTAGATTTGATAAAACAAGAAGTGATTAAAAGAGAATGTCGAGTGATGTCATAATATGTGCTACATTTCATAAAAGCACTATGTAAATCAGTACTAGAAGTATCTAATTTAGTTACACAAATTTGTCTACAATGGTGTTACACCTAAATCTTGCCATATAATGTGTTATGTGATCTGCTCCCCATGCACTTTGAACTGCATCAACAAATTCACTGGTTGTTTTCTATATCAGTTGTACATCAGTGTCGACTCACTTTGAGACAACGAATCAGACGAAGATGTTGCTCTTACCCAGCAACAAGTCCTAGGAGCGGTTCATCAGTCGAATCATCCCAAAAAATCAAGCCGAGTGCGCACACAGCCCACAAGGTATACTCCTAAGTCTGTCTGTCTCTTAATGCAGGAACCGACGACAGTCGAAGAGGCACTCAGCCAACCAGACTCTGATCTCTGGAGATAAGCCATGGACAAAGAGTATTCCTCTCTGATCAAGAATCAGACATGGTCATTAGTCGAAGCTCCTATTGGCTGCAATATTATTGATTGCAAATGGATCTTTAAGATCAAATATAATGCCAACGGAGAAATTGATCAAAGGAAGGCTAGACTAGTAGCACGAGAATTCACCCAGATCCCGAATGTCGACTACAGTGAGATTTTTAGTCCAGTCGTCAAACATTCATCGATCCGAATGCTCTTGTCTTACGCTGCAGCTGCCGACCTCGAAGTACATCAACTTGAATGTCCACCATCACAGACTCTGCTATTTTACACTTTACATTTGAAATTCTATTGTTCATCATGATACGCTCAGTGGATTTGCAAGTCAATATTGTGTCCAATGACATTCCTAGTGAAGCATTGTCTTTAATATTCCGAGGAGCTACTAATGCAGATCTGCAAAATAAACAGATAGTTAACAGAATATCACCATAGCTAAAATTAAATCCAAATGTCATTGAAAAACTTACAAAAATCAGAATATGCTTACTTGAATGCACAGATCCTTCTATTTTGATAACCTCCTTTTGAAAGCGTTTGAATATCCTTGCAACTTTTTCACTTTCGCTTCTTACTTTCAGCCTTCTTCTTTGCCAAATCCACATCCTTCAATAATTGTAAGTCTTCAATACAAATAGACTGTAAGACTGATTGCATTTGCTCTAGTTCTGATTTGATATTGATTGTTATCTTCTGTAATGATTCATTATTTTTTTTAAGTTGTTCATTTTCTTCTAATGTCTTTTGGAGATGACAATCTCTATTCTGACAATAAGAGGATATCCGAATTAACTCATCTTCTAAAAAGTGAACTTTATTCATATAAAGTTGTTTTCCATGGTTCTGCAATCTTTCACAATATCCTAGTAATCCACTATGTCCATTGCATATCCACGTAACTAAATGAGTTATTGAAGAGAACGTGGGATGTGTCAAAGTGCTTGGATCTTGTGGATATTTCTCTACAAAGGTGCCAAATCAATAGGGATATCCACATGTAGATGATACAATGTCATCATAAAAAAAATAATAGAGTAATCAGTTGCATCAAAGTACTATGACCAGATTCTATGAAGCAAAGCAAAGTACTCATCTTTGATTATATTATATACTAAGTACGATCAATCCAAACTCCATGCTTGTATGCTTGACTCAAATTTGAAAATGCTGCTCATTTTTTCATTCTAATAGGTAGTTGGCGCTCATATTTCCATTCCAAAGTGATGATGGCGTTCGTAATTGGAGATGGCACCCATATTTCCATTCTCGTGGAAGGAATGCATATGTAAATATTTTGCAATTTTTCCTGATTCGAATTTGGAGATGGCGGTCATATTCTAGATCTAGTGAAAATATTCCCCTTTTCTTAACCAATGGAGTGAATATTTTTTAATTTAGTAAGTTATACTGCGAACTGTTAGCAGTTTTTAACTCTGACTTTAGACATTGTGGTTAGATCATTGGGAGTTGGGGAGGCCTTGGGAGTGGTGTGGGCAAGCAAATAAACAATATTGTTTCTTTTATTTTGATATTTTTCTATATCCTACATGGCATTCCTTAAAGGGTCTTTTTGATATTGAGAACTCCTCTAATGATTGGGAGGCTCAAATAATGTGTCTCATGGATGGAGCAACCCATAATCTATACTTGGATGATCTATTTATAGACTTCATCTGTGTATCAATTACATTGAATGCTTGTCACCTAATTAGGAAAGTCGTTGTACTTGGAAGTATATGGCTTCTGTGACAACTATACGCAGTATTTACGTTCAATAATTCAGCATCGTTGATGCAGACGAGGATGTCATTGGAACGTCCCTTGTTTATTTTAGATGACCTTCGGGATTTTTTTTTCTCTCTTTGCATTTTCGCAAGAAGCCGAAGGTGCTCTCAAAAAGACGGTGATGTCTTTAAAATAGTTTAACGCATGAAAATAGATGACCTTCGGGATTTTCTCTCTTCGTATTTTTTGCAAAGAGTCGAATGTGTATTAAAAACAGTTAAACTTTTGAACTATGCAAGTGTCGCATTTTGGGGAAATGTGAAAAAACCGAAGCTGTTGAAAACATAGTGTATTTCTGCAGACTATTGAAAAAGTAATGTATTTCTGCAGACTTGTTCTAAATGCAAGTTTTGTGGAAGTCCTTGAAGATGGCCAAGTCTTCATTGACTTCAAGTTATTAAACTTGACATCTAAACTTTGAAATTATGACAGGTTTGGTTACCCTTTGCTGGAGATTAGTCGGAAGCCCGTTGTAGACGTTCTTCAAATAAATTGGTTGTCTAAGTTTGTGATTCCTACAGGTATCAGATTAGCAGATGTAGAACCCAAGTTTGTTTCACTTGACCCTAGATCAATGATCAATAAACGTGCAAGAAGAATCATGAAATAGAAATTAGTTATTCACCAAGGAGACAACTGTGAGCTTAATTTTCAACAATTATTACCGTATCAGGGCATTCCGCCATTCTGATTAGTCCTATGGTACTGATCTGTATCAATTTATAAATTAAAAGCATATGCATTTGAAAAACAACTATGTTATATAAGTTGCGATTTGCAAATGAGAGATAGCATGGAATGGTACTCAGATATGGACAAAATCCATGTCATACCATTACCTGTATTCATAATAGGTAAAGTACCATTTTCAAAACTCTTGAACGTATTCATGCTTTTCAAGAGTACGCCAGCTATCACCCAGTTTCATAAAATTCTAAAATACTGATCATGTCTTGAGAAACACTATATCATAACTTGTAAGTGTATAAAATTAGCCAAGTATTTTACCTTAACACTTGCAATAGGATTAGGACAGATCCATGCCATACCAATCCCTTCAAATGTAGTGATCCCTTGTACAAATCCATGTACCTTAAGGGCACTTGGGTTATCATTACTTGTATTATCGTTCATGATATATTTACTTATTGGAAAAAGAAAACAACAATCATCATATGTGTAGCCCAAGTCACCTATACATGCTATCATTTGAGGAACGAAAGACAGAAGTATGATAGTTTTCGTTTTCCTGCTATAGGTGCAAACTAGAACCATTTCCTATAACCATTTATAAACATAGATGGTTCCTATTTTATACACTTTACCTCTTTGTAAACCAGTGCACGAAGAGAAGTGTTGCAACACTAATCTTGTCGGAAATAGGATAGATAATGTAGTGCAGAAACTTCCTACTTCCAATGCATGACTACGCCTATAAAAAAATTGAACAAAGCAGTAGTGATGAAAATCACGTTCAATCTTTAGCAACTAAATTTGAAATCGCTAGATACTAAGTGATTACGTAGCCAAACATAAAGTATTGAATTCTCAAACAACCTCTATCAGTTACAAAAGCAATACAGAGATGCATGCATTTTGACATATACTGAACGCAATAAGAAGATAGTATTGATTTAGAAAAATAAAATCAGATGCTAATGAGCACAAAACAATAGCGGATAGAAACCGCGCACTCTAAGTTGTCTCTGAGTGATTGAGAATAAGTCTGACAATTGTGGTAGCCTACTCATTATAGATTTCCACAAAAGCGATGAATTACGTAGTATAAAAGGTTTGATCATTCCCCAAGAGAGAGAATAATCTCATCCTTTGCATGGTAAATGTATGTATGATGGTAAACAGACTAGAATGTATAAAATTCACAATGAATACTACAGCGACATAATTGGTTATCCAAAGATATTTGGGTAAATTGGCATCCAGGAACACCAATGATGAAACGATTTGGTCAAGGTCTGCAATTGTAAAGATTACTTTATCTTCAAGGCTCTTTAGACATCAGGTAAACAGTCAGAACAGACAGCAACTAGCAAATAGATTCATCAAGCAGAATCATTTTGGCTAAGGACTCTTCTTAATCAAACATAGAGGATTAGTTCTTATTGCAGAAAGCAAACACGCTGATTCGCCATAGTATCACCGCTTTGACCTATTTCTTATATATCTGATTGCCTCTTCTTAACATTTCTACAGAATTTTGTAGTTGGGCAATTGAATCCTGAGCATTGTTGAGTTTGTTACTCAGCTCCGCATTACTACTCTGAAAAGTAGTTCGTACATGTCTCTCCTCCTGCAAAGAAGCCTACAGGGTTTGAAGTTGTTGTTTAAGCGATATATTTTCACTTTCAAAGGTATTGGACTGCTCTTGCATTTCTTCCAACACTTCGAAGGTAGCATCCTGCCTTCCTTTTGCTTCTTTAAGCTCTATGTTTTTCTTGCTCAGCTCTGCTTGGGCCGCTTCAAGTTCTTCATTTTTATAGGCCAGCTCAACCTTTGTTTCGCTCGGCTCTGTATCCCTCTGGGTGAGGTCTGCTTGGACTCTTTCATACTTTGATCCCAGCTTCATGGATACTTTCTCCAAGCTGGCAAGATGCTGAATAGTTGCCCGCGTATCCGGCAGTACTGCTCCAGAAACCTTTTGATATAATTTGGCATCGAGGATTGGTGCCTCGACGTCACTTTCGCTGCCCTGCTGGTCATCAGGAAGCTGTTCTGCTCCTTGTGGTATTGGCTCTTGTGGTATATCAGCTTGATTATGCTCCTGATCAGCTGTGTCCTCCGCTTCCTCTTCCACATCCCTAATTCTGAGTGGAAATATGTCCTTCCGTTTCCCCCACATTGCGGATCAGCTCATAACACAAATCAGTAAGAATTACTGATGGGTTATATTGAAGAAGACCTTCAATTTGCGCTCGAACAACTAGTGATTGTAATACTGGTATCACTAGCTTTGGGTGCGTTTTGAATACAATCGCCATGGTGCTTGTAGTTGTAAACGAGCGATGGCGGACAAGAGCTTGATCGCAACAATTAGCAAATCGGAGAGCAAGAGTGATGGAAAGTGGTAGCGACAACAACTGAAGTGTTTGAGATTTTAGGCATATTGATGATATTTCGACGGATTAGACTAATATTAAATGGAAGCGTGTCCTTCGTTTTGAAGGTACATACTCAATAATAAAGTGTCTAGTCCTAAAAACAAAAATAAATAAATAAATAAATAAATAAACAAAATACACGAATGCTTCGCTTGATAAATCAAAACGAAGATTATTATCTGAAAAATGCGAAGGTGTCGGAAGGTAGAAAATCTCGAAAAATGCGAAGGTAAGTGTCACAATTTCCGTATTTCTAAAATGGTAAATTCACTTAATGCAAAGTATTCCAATGTAGTGTCAGGTTTTTGGCAAAGTATAAAATGTAGCAATGCTTTGGTATTTTTGGCATTTTTGCTAAAATGTAACCTGGTTTCGGCATTTTCACAAAAACTTCGGTAAAAATGATGCACCAAAAATTAGTCATAGTAGCGCTTCACCCTTGAACCATTTACTCGAGTGTCAAGTAAATGTCCTTGGAGATCAGAAATGGGTTCTAATTGATTTTTTGTTTGGAGGCGGGATATATAATCAGCATTTTGATAATCCTTGTCTCTTCTTAATTCTACTTCATAATTAAACTCATCTAATAATAATACCCATCTAGCTATTCTACCCGAAAGATCAAGCTTATTCACTAAATGTTTTAATGCGGAGTGATCTACGTGAAAAACAAAAGAGTATCCTAAAAGGTAATGTCTAAATTTCTTTACTGAATAAATCATCCCTAGTGTTTCTCGCTCTATAGCAGAATAATTCTTTTCTGATGCAGCGAGTTGTCTTCCCGCATAGTAAATTGGATAATCTATATTTTGGTCATCTTTTTGACTAAGCACTACACCTATCGCAAACGATGATGTGTCTACATATACATTGAATTTTTTAGCCCAATTTGGAGGTCTAACCACCCCAGTGGCTTCTGCTAATGATTATTTCAATTGATCAAAAAGCTTGCTAATGGTCATGTGTCCAATGTTACTCAACAGATTTTTATAGTAAACTTGTTAAAGGAGTTACTATTATAGCATAATCTTTAATTATCCTCCGATAGTAACCTACACGTCCTAGAAAACCTCTAAGCTCTCTTAAATTGGCTGGTTCTAATAATTCTAAAATCATTTTTATTTTTTCGATGTCGTCTTATATACCATCCTTCAAAATTTTATGCCCTAAAAGGATGCCTTTCCTCATCCCAAAGTAACACTTAGCTGGATGCAGTTTAAGAGATGTCTCTTGACATCTTCTCAATATTTTCTCTAATGCATGTAAATGGTTTTTAGTTGATGAATAGACACAAAAGTCATCCATGAAAATTTCTAAAAACTTTCTTAAATTTTTCTGAAAAATATTTGTCATCATACGTTGGAATGTGGCAGGTGCATTACAAAGACCAAAGGGCATTTGCGTATAAACCTACGTCCCCCAATCAGTAGTGAAAGTAGTTTTGGATCTATCTTCCTCTTTTATAAAAACTTGGTTATAACTTGAAAATCCATCTAAAAAGTTATAACGTTCATGACCAGCTACCTGGTCAAGAATGGTATCTGTCTATGGCAGAGGATGATAATCCTTTGTTGTAGCAACATTTAGTTTTCTAGAATCTTGACAAACTCTAATCTTGCTCGTCTTCTTCTTAGGTACTATAACTATTGGTGATACCCAATCGCTGCTTAGAACATGATATATAATACCCGCTCTAAGACATCTATCTAATTCATCTTTTACTAATAAGGAGTACTTTGGATTCAATCTATATTGACACTGTCTAACAAGTATTGTTCCCTAAATAACATCTATTCTATGTTCGCCCCATTTAACTAGTATTCCTATTAAATCATCTATCGACCAAGCAAACACGTTTTGATATTTTTGAAGAAGCAATATATACTCTTCACGTTCCTGGTCCGATTGGTGTTTATATAGATTCAAAGTCTTACCTTTATTAATTCTTATTTCTGCATAATCTGTTTTATCTACCATCCCCTCGGTCAAACTTGCTCTGGTTCCACCCAGAACTTCTCTTGACTCGGATGTTGTCGGTATTTCTTCTTCCTCGTCAATCTCATAGCATTCTATGAAATTGATCCATCATTCAGCAGGTCTAGCTAAATCCTCACCCCATCTCAAAAGGTGACCCCCTATTGGATTGGCTGAGAGAATACTTGGAAAAAATCTTTGTTTGGTAGACCAATTTATAATAGCATCTGCTTGATATAACCATGGTCTTCCAAATAATTTTGAATAAGGTGGTGTATCTACTAGATTTATAACAAGGAAATTCATAACAAACGTCTCTGTCTCTATAACTACGTTAATACCTTTTAACTCACCTACTGGTATACATTTAGTCGCATCTGCTAAATGGATTTCGTGATAAGTGATAGGCTGTATCTGGTTTTCTAATCCTAATTCTTTACCCATTGTTTTCGTTACTAAGTTGATACTGGATCCTGAGTCTATTAGTATTCTATCTATGGTCTGATCTCCTATGATCGCACTAATCTCTGGAACTTTACAATCTCCTCTATCTACATATTCTACTCTTTTACCTGTATGCAAGTATGCTTAGTGTAACTAACCTCTCCCCTTCCTCAGTCGCTACTGACTGAAGCCCTTTTTCCTTCTAAGTATAGCTCGAGGAAGATGTAGGTGTCTCACCTTCGTACTTATCTTTTTCCCATGATATGGAAATTCTTTTATGACTTTTTCCTGTCAGTGTCTCCATCTAGCTTCTGAAGGTAATCTCCTTCTTCTTCCAATGGATTATAGCATCGACTTGATAGAGCCATGGTCATTCTAATAACACTTTATATGACGATTGTCTCGTAGTTTTTAATATTATAAAATCCATAAGAAACTTATGGTCTCCAATATAAACTGTAACCTGAGCCAGTTCTCCTATTGGTGATCTTCTAGTTGCATCGGCTAACCTTAAATGTCTCAAGGTGGGTGCTATTCTATAATGAATGCCTAATTCATATGTTGTTTCTTTAGTCATTATATTTACACTAGATTCGGAATCTATGGGTACATTATCTAAGATGCAGCCATTAATTACTACTTGAATCTCTAGTTGGCCTTCATCACCGTAATTAACTAATCCTATGTTGACTACTGGTAACTTTGCTTTTCTTCTCTTTTTATTTTGCAAAAATTGCTTAATTTCTTTCTTGTAATATTGGTTATCGTCTAATAACTGTTTAAAAGTTATATTGGGCATTCTAGAAACAAGGTCTTGAACAATATTATAAGAATGATTTCTAAGTGGCGACAGATCTCTAGGTATCTCGCTACTTATAGCTGGATCTAAAAATGTCACTTTCTTAACTTGTCTAGTTTCTTCATCTAAAAGCTTCTTAGCTTCTGAACTAATATCGGCATCATAATGTTTTCCACTAGACTTATCAAGCTTTAATTCTTTATTACTAGGAATTTTTACTAATTGTTCTGCGACCTTTGCTTTTTTTGTCGCGTTTTTTGCAGTTTTTGCAATTTTCATCTTAGTTTTCTTCCTATCTTTAAGAGTTAAAGAATCTTTACTACTTCTTGTAGTTACTTTATTTATTTATTTCTCTAATTGATGATCTTGATCTAATAATTTAGACTCTACTTCTATCCTCTGAACTATCATGTCAGTGTTAGTCTTAGATGACCGAAGGTCATCTTTCCTAGGCGAGTTTACAAACCTTGGTTTAGACCGTGGCTGTTGTGGCTGAGGACATTCAGCAGTGACATGCCCTTCACCTTCACAGTTAGCGCAGAGTGGCACATATCCTGCTGATATCCTAGGTTCAGGGCAATCAGGTGAATAGTGACCTGGGGCTCCGCAATTGTAGCACGAACCCCTTACTCTGGTTGGTGGAGAGTGTACTGTTGACCAGTACGTTGTTTCGGTATAATAGTTTTTTGGTTAGTAGGAGTTGTAGTATAAGCTACCTCCTCATGATTATTAATCGGACAAAGGAATAGTTCATCTTCTAAGTGGACTAGCCATATTAACAGATGGTGGTGAACTAGATGAACTTGGAGGATCCGAATCTAAACTTCGCTTGGACAAAGATTCTGAACTTGGTTCAGAAGTAGAATCAGACGAATCTGATTCAGGTGAATCTGTAGAACTTGTTGTTTCAACATATCTTTCCTCAAATGAATCTACAAATGTTGTAGTAGCATTTAGAAGATCATTAAAAGCTTCAGGTGTCAATCTTGCTCTAACTGGTGAGTTTTGCAAATTCTGCAAATACGAATCTCTAGACTTCCTATATGCTTCTAAACGTTGTGCACGCTCTAAACGCTTCTGTTCAATAGTTGTTTGAGAGTACGTTCTTGGCATGCATTACATGAGAAAAATTCGTAAAATCAAATCTAGGGTTGGCTGATAAAGCAATGGCACTTTGATTATCACACAATAATGTCGTTAGAGCATATTGATTCAGACCAATATCTGAGAGTAAGTTCCTCAACCAAATTGCTTCCTTTGTAGATTGAGAGGCTACGATATACTCTGATTCAGTGGAAGATAGAGCTATTGAAGATTGCTTGCGACTGTTCCAGGAAATTGGACCATTGTTGAGGAAGAATGTAAATCCAAAAGTGGATTTATGAGTGTCTACATCTCCTGTCCAACTTGCATCTCTGTAACCACTGAGTAAATTGAGTTTGTCATTGCCGACTGCTCCATAACAAATGCAAAAGTCCATAGTAGCTCGAAGATATCTCATGACTCTGATAAGAGCCTTCTAATGTGTTACACCAAGATTAGTCATAAACTAATTGAGAGAGTTGACTGCAAAAGCTATGTCTGGCTTGGTACAGATCATGGTGTACATAAGAGATCCTATAATAGAATGGTAAAGATACTCATGCATCTGTTTGGGGATACTCACGCATGGTAAAGATAATAGCAATTGTTTGGGGACATTGGTCCTTTGACAATTTGAGACCTGGTTCCATTGGTGAGAGAGCTAACTTGCAATTAATCATATTATATATGACCAACATGTTGTAGATGTACCTCTGTTGTGTAATGTAGACCAACTTTTGTTTTCTGTCTTTGTGGATTTGTATACCAAGGCAGAAATGAGCTTCATCTCGATTGGTCATTTCAAATTCGGAAGATAGCATTGTCTTGGTCTCTTTTATGAGATCGATATTGTTGCTAAAAAGCAATGTATCATCCATGTATAAAGTGATAATGATAAAAGACTGTTGCACTGCTTTGAAGTAGACATTTGAATTTGAAGAGCTAGGTGTGTAGCCATGATCAATAAGGAAAGTATTGAAAAATGCAAGCAACATTGCTCATACAACAAGCAGCAGGTAGATCGCTATAGTTTAAGCATTAATACACAAAAAATCAGCATTGGCCAGTGGCCAGATCTGCTACATAGAGGTTGCTGACCAGCGATCAATCGCTTTTCAAAAACATTGATAAATATACTCGACAACTGGTTTGTTGTCCAACACTTTTCATAAGCCACAAAGGTTGAAAAAATACCGTAAAAGTTTCCCATGTTTGTCCATTGGGACAAGGATTGCTTGTAGTATTATCCAATCCCAACGGTAATCACAACATCTTGTGAGCATTCATCTTTAGGATGCATGCTTCCTTATCCACGAGCAACCATTCAAAACGCTCTCACCTTTGTTTGCAATATGATTGTTCTTCCAATAGCAGGTATAGCAACAGGAAAGCAAGAATGAGGGAGAGAGAGAGAGAGAGCAAGACAACATGAGGGAAAGTGAATAGGGTTGTGTGAATTCCCTCTTTATTTCTCTCGGGGGATAGTTAGCACCCCTAAGATGGAGTGCTAACTGCCCACCAAAAGAAATTTAGCATTTTTATAGTAAAGTAAACTTGAGTCCAGGGAACAAACTGTGTAAGAATAGGTTGTTTATAATCTCATATAGTCTTCCTCTCATGAAGCCATTACTTTGAAAAGCAAGAACAATGTTTCCGACCTCATCCATAAAAGTATCTTGTTCGCTACAACAATACATGGCAGCAATAATTTGAGCAATAATAACTTTATATGAGTTCATAATCGGCCTATTGGCAGTTAAATATATATACTGGAAAAACCAAAACGGAAGTTCCCTTCGCTTGTCAAATTTTTTCATATGAAATTTACCTGAAAAAGAATCAAAGGTAGTGGTAATATTTAAAAAATTGACCGTATTCTCCGAAGCGTCTTCATTTTCTATGGTGAGGTACTCCAAGGGATAGATCTATAAGGCATTATCATTGACACGAGGTTGATTCTTGTCTAGAAATACAAGAGCATCTGGTTATGAACAAGTATTATCAAAGTTAGAATTAAAGTAGAATCACTGTGTTACTGTACTGTGGGTCCTATCAGTTGATAAGGATCAGTTGGCCTTGCCATGAGGCAAATCAACGGGACGCGCGTCCCGCCAATGGCAACCTGGATCATGCATGGGTTGCCTGAGTGAGCAACTATATATACAGTGTCCTAAGTGGATCTAAACTCCAAGATCATTGGCTTGAATGCTTGCACTCCAAACTACATAAGCTAGGAATTGGCAACACATTCTATGCTACCTAGAATGCAAAGAACTTGATCAAAAAGCATTTATCACAAATGGAAACTTCCATAAACATCAAGTGCGGCCCAAAATAGCATTATACAGTCCATAATACATCAGCCTACCACTTTTGGAAAGCACCTAAGATCATACACACAAAGCTTGAACTCAATCACTACACAATGCCAACAATGGAAGGAGAACCCAATAGAAAAATCTCTCATTAAGCAAATGAATACAATGGATCTGCTCCAACCTGTTTCTCCACGGCCTACCTGCTATATATAGCTGAGAGAGATGACTCTCTCTCCTCTCTCTAGACCCTCCTTACCTAAAATATGCCCTATATAGGTAAAATTGGCATATATGTCCAAAATACATGAAAATGGACTCATTTCGAAGGTCTTGAAGTTTGACACTTCTTCATACTGAAAAAATACACTTACTAAAAATATCTAGACCTGTTTCACACGTGTGAAAAGTCAGATCCTAAACTATGTGCCATTTTTAGCAATTTTGGCCTAAAACTAGACAAGGAAATGTTGACAATTTTCACACTCCCTCTTCAACTTAACTTGCTAGTTTTACAACACTACTTTGTTCCAACTTAAGAATGATCTCCATCATCAGAATAGATCTCTTCTCAAGGATCCTAATATGTACAAAATAGGACACAACATAATTGATATAGATAATAGTGTCCATATAGGATGCTTCACTATTTCTTACATCAATTTCACATAGAATCATAAAAATGGTACATGTAAAAGAACATAGAATCTCAATTAATGAATTCCTCCATGTATCCATCTCTGGTTTCTCTGTAAAATAGCAGCAAACAAGTTGTAAATGAAAGTGATCAACAAGTGTTTGCATGCCTCCTCCACATTTCACTATACATATAGTGAATGCAACATGTATCTCCATGAATGAACTTCCATCACCACCTTGCCTTTGTAGATCTTCAATCCATGAAAGCCTTTGAGTGAATGAATGCCAAAAAGATGTGTTCCCTACTCCATTTGAATGACCAAAACCTGAACTTGAAATACTTGAAGTACCTCCACAAGATTTGCACACAACGCTTGATCCTACAATGTCAACAAGTTGCCAATTTGCCAACACTAGAATACTAGATCTTGAACTTTGTTCAAGAGAAAACATATTGACCACTTCAATACCTTTCAAGATCTGAATGAATTCATGTACTTGATCATACAAACCAGCAATGATAACTATTCCATCTCCAAGATCCAAAGGATGCAAAACTATGGAACTAGTTTTATTGAAATTTGACAATTTCAACACATTGACATAACAATGTTCATACATGAGATTAGGCAAGTGAGGTAGAGTAAGAAGACACTTCCTTGCAGCTCCAAAGACCTTACTTGAACCTTCAAGAACCTGTAAAAACAGATCCAAAATGCCTTGACCATTTGTCTCTTCTTTGATGCTTTTCACTAGCTTCGAATTGCCACTTGTCTCTTGGTGTTGATGAAGCAATCCAAGATCAACCTCTTGATCTTCCAATAAGACATCAAAGATCTTGCATATGTGAACATCTTCAGATCTGAAACTCTGAAGATACTCCCTCTCAAACACATGATTAAGATCCCACAAGATCTCATCAATGCTCAAATTTGACCCTTCACTATAGTTAGTGAAAACAATGCCACCATCATAAACCAAAAGATAGATTCCAACATTTCCATTTAACATGAAGTAGAGTAGGTGAAGATGAGTATCAAACCTAATCAAAACAGCCCTATTGAGTTCATAACAAACCTCAATAAGCTCACCAATGATATCTCCCTTGCCTTGAAGAAGTTGCCACTTGAGTTGCTCCATGTAGTCTTCTTCAACCAACCTTTTGCCATCTTGACCATGAATGAACAATCCACCACAATCATAGAATGCTTTGAGTTGATGAAGAGATGTTAGATCCATGCTTTGGATCTTCCCAAGAACCACTCTTCCATTGCCCTTTCCTTCACAAGACTCCCTCTTAATGCTAGCACCACAAAAGTTAGAAACCTCCCTCTTGATAGTTGCACCATAAGAAGTAGAAGACTCTTGAATATTAGAAGCCAAGAAAAGAATCCTTAGTACCTTCAACATAAGAGTGATTGAAGTACTCTCTCTTTTCAAACATGAACTTCTACTCAATGATTTAGGTAATGAGTCATATGATAATGATTCTTCCTCACTATCGTTCATAAAAACATCATTCAAAGTACATCCTACTTTGAACACTTCACATACTTCTCTTCCTTTTGACTTGTGATCTCCCTCACCAAGTCTCATGATAGAAACCTTTGATCTACTCTTTTTATGAAGAAATGTGACACCACTTGTTGCACAAATGACTTTATCACAAAAAGATGTAAAAGAACCATTTCCTTCAAGCATGCTCAAAGCACCATCATCTTTTCCCACATGATTACATACATCAATATGAAAAGAATTAGAAGAACAACCATCTTCTTGCAAAGAATGACACTTAGCATCTCCATCTTTTTCCATATGAACAAACAAGTCATTAGCAACAATCACTTCCAAAGAAGAATCTTCATCAACTCCATTGATGAAGTTAGCTCCTTCCTTACCTTTTCCATTTTTGCACTTGCCATCTAGCACCATTGAAGAACCAACAAGCCTTGGAAGTCCATGAGTAGAAGAGTACAAACATGATGCTAATTTAGCTCCACATGACTCCATATGACTAGTAGGTAACACTAGTGCATCTTCAAGATCCAATGGATCCAAAAAATTGACCATAGATTCACCAAAGCTTGCCAAGTTAGCACAACAATTATCATCTCCAAGAAGTACATTAGATCTCAACCTAGATCTAGCATTTTGTTTCTTATGGCATTCATTTGCAAAATGTCCTTTTATCCCACAATAAAAGCACTTGAACTTTGACTTATTGTTCTTAGTAGAAGAGGAAGAGGAAGAGTGATCATCATGATCAAAGTTACCACCTTTGGACCATTTCCCTTTGCCTTTACCTTTGCCCTTGAATTTGCCTTTTGTGAAGAAAGCCTCTTCACCTCCACCTTGCAAGGATGCACCATCAAGCTTTGATTGCAACCTATGTTCTTCAGCCAATAAGATTTCTTGCAAGTCAACCACACTTGGCAAGACTCTTTGAATGGCAAAACTTTGCACAAGGTTAGCATGTTCATTTAGCAAACCATTCAACATAACTTGGACTATTTCACCATCTTTTATGTTCTCATCAATGCATGCTAAATCATCACTTAGGGACTTAACTCTCAAGATAAATGCATGAGCACTTTCACCCTCTCTTTGCCTACTAGAAAATATTTGTCTCCTTAGGGTCAATACCCTAGATGTGGACTTTGATTCAAAGAGCTTCTTTAAGGCATTCCATGCCTCACTTGCACTTTGACACTTTCCAACTTCCTTGAGAAGTTCATTTGTAACATTCATTTTAATGATATGAAGAGCCCTTTTGGCCTTCTTATCAAACCTTTGTTGCTCTTGAAGTGTGAGAGGTCTCTCTTCAATTTCTGCAACTATGTCCATGAGTTCATTCAACTCAAGTAAGGACTCCATCCTCACTTTCCAAGTAGAGTAGTTTGATGAACTCAACCTTTCACTAGACTCTAGCATGATCCCACCATTGGAAGCCATGATTCTAATGTTTCTTCAACTTTTAGGTTCTGTCCTAAAGCACTTAGCACTCACTTTTCTCTCAACAAATGATAGATAAAGAGATCTATGAAGATTTAGGACCCTAAAACACTTCTATCTTGAACCTAGATGGTTTCCAAGCATAGAAAGGAAGATTGAAACACATGCAACACTTTGCACACACTAAGAATGGATTACAAAATCAAACCAACCTGAACACACTCTTGCTTAAGCTCTCAAACTTTCCAGCAAGTGACCAAATCAAGTTATGGTGTGAAGAGTTACTTGCATTCTTAGAAAATACCCAAAACTAGGATGCCAAGATTACCTAGTAATGAACAAACTTGATCAACATATGATCAACACACTAAGATATTGATTCAACCTGTAAAACCACATGTAAACCACACTTCTAAAAGTTTATAAACTCCAGCAAGTGATAAATACAAGATTTAGAGGTGAATGAATGAGCACACTTAGTGAATCACAAGACTAGCTTCACTATCTTGTCAAATCTTGGTGTTTAGATGTAGATCTAAGACCACTTCACATGAGAATGTTCCTCAACCTGTTAAGAACCTGAAAACACACTTGCATAATGGTTAACACCTTCCAGCAAATGCTCCAATCAAATTACATAAGGAGAGTTACTTACATGCTCAACAAAGTACACCAAAATTTATGCCAAAATTGATGACAATCTTTACAATATGCTCTTCACAATGGAGCTTACAATATGTTCACCCAAAAAAGGGGATCTTTCATCCAAATGGGAGCTTTGCTCAGCCTTTAGGAGAATTACAACTCACTCAAAAGAGCATTTGTCATCCACTTAAGGAGAAGTTTCATCCACTTAAGGAGAGTGTTCATCCAAGAATGGAGATTGTCAACAATAGGATTGAAAAGAACATTGTTAGTATTGAATATGCACAAGCCTCACAATCACAAATGATTAGGTGTTATGATCTGATCCAAAATAGTTTCTTTTCAGCCTCTGATCTTCAATAGACCTGAAATATGCTTTTGATCCACAAGTTCAACTCACAAAACAAAGGTTAGTAAGATTTGATCAACAAAGCAATGCAAAATCATGCTAGAACTTGATCAAACATCCAAATATCACCAAAAATGGAATACTTACTGTAAATAGAAGCCAACCAGCTCTGATACCATGTGAAAAATACAGATCCTAAGTGGATCTAAACTCCAAGATCATTGGCTTGAATGCTTGCACTCCAAACTACATAAGCTAGGAATTGGCAACACATTCTATGCTACCTAGAATGCAAAGAACTTGATCAAAAAGCATTTATCACAAATGGAAACTTCCATAAACATCAAGTGCGGCCCAAAATAGCATTATACAGTCCATAATACATCAGCCTACCACTTTTGGAAAGCACCTAAAATCATACACACAAAGCTTGAACTCAATCACTACACAATGCCAACAATGGAAGGAGAACCCAATAGAAAAATCTCTCATTAAGCAAATGAATACAATGGATCTACTCCAACCTGTTTCTCCACGGCCTACCTGCTATATATAGCTGAGAGAGATGACTCTCTCTCCTCTCTCTAGACCCTCCTTACCTAAAATATGCCCTATATAGGTAAAATTGGCATATATGTCCAAAATACATGAAAATGGACTCATTTCGAAGGTCTTGAAGTTTGACACTTCTTCATACTGAAAAAATACACTTACTAAAAATATCTAGACCTGTTTCACACGTGTGAAAAGTCAGATCCTAAACTATGTGCCATTTTTAGCAATTTTGGCCTAAAACTAGACAAGGAAATGTTGACAATTTTCACACTGTGGGTCCTATCAGTTGATAAGGATCAGTTGGCCTTGCCATGAGGCAAATCAACGGGACGCGCGTCCCGCCAATGGCAACCTGGATCATGCATGGGTTGCCTGAGTGAGCAACTATATATACAGTGTAATTTCATTTTGAGAAATACAGTTGCTATGTGAGCTTGCTCTGTTGGAGTCATTACTGGTCAAAAGTTGAAAGTAGAATTCGCCCATGATCGTTGCTTTGTGAAGGATGTGAACCAAAAGTTCAAAGTTATTGCGGATGGAGTAAGGGAGCCCAATACTAAGTTGTACAGGTTGAATGCCACAATCAAGGGGAAACATGGACTCGTGTCGTCCATTCCATTGCAAACTGAGTTCTGGCATAAGAGGCTTGGTCATTTAAACTTGAGAAGCCTCAGTTTGATGAGAAAATTGGAGATGGTAACATGATTACCTACTATAGAATACCACTTGAAATTGATGTGCGAATCATGTGTATATCGGAAGCAGCATCGAGAGGAGTTCAATAAAGGTAGTGTTGCAAGGGCAAGAAACATCCTTGATTTGATCCAAACAAATTTATGTGGGCCTATGAGGACCATGTCCTTAGGTAAAGCCTTCTATTTCATGAACTTTATTGATGATTCGTCACGTAAGACGTGGATCTACTTCTTGAAGAAGAAATCAGATGCATTTGACAACTTCAAGAGCTTCAAAGCATTGGTCGAAAATCAGACAGGTAGGAAGATCAAAGTCCTAAGATCAGATAGTGGAGGTGAGTACAAGTCTAATGACTTCAATGATCTTTGTGATCAATGTGGGATTAAAAGACATATTACACAAGCTCATACTCCTGCTCTCAATGGTGTAGCTGAGCGCAAGAATCGAACGATTGTGAAAAGTGCCAGATCTATGCTAGCTGAGATGAAACTACCAAAAGATTTTTGGTCTGAAGCATGCAGTACGGCAGTCTATCTTCAAAATAGAAGTCCTACCATTGCCATACCAAAGATAACACCTGAGGAAGCATTCACGAAGAAGAAGCCAAAGGTGAACCACTTGCGAATCTATGGATGTAAGGCCTTTGTACACGTTCCTAAGGAAGAGAGACGTAAACTTGATGTAAAAGCTATCAAGTGCGTATTCCTAGGATATGATGATCGTGTGAAGGGCTATAGATGTTTTGATCCAGTGGAAAACAAAATCCATGTAAGTCATGATGTTATCTTTGATGAATCCAAAATGTATGAAGATGAGGATGCTGAGAAGATAGATACATCCAGTGGGAAAGATGGTATAGTGAGGATACCACCTGATGATGATCCATTCATTGACCTTCCAAGTGATGAAAAAGAGGATACATCTCAAGATACTACTACTCAACCTCAAGAGACAGGTTGGAGAGCTAGGGACAAACCTTTTGGTGCAAGAAGGATTGAAGTTGCAGGTGACAAACGCAAGGAGAAGGATGTACCATGGGATACATTCTCACTAGAAAGTCGATCACCTGACAGGAAGCTCTCTAAGTGATTTGAAAGATTGTTGGAGAGCTGCGACATGGATGGCTTTCCAGGATCATCTAGCTAGGGAGAGCTACGAAGATCAACAAGAGAGAAGACACAACCTGAAAGGTATGAAGCAAATTATGCTCTCTTATCTAGCATTATTCAAAGCAAAGAACCTTCGACTTATGGTGAAGCAAAGGATGATGACATTTGGGTCAAGGCCATGGGAGTAGAGATGGAGTCAATTGCTAAGCATAGCACATGGGACTTAGTAGAACCACCAGTTGGCAAGAAACCCATTGGTTGCAAATGGGTATACAGGACTAAGTATCATGCAGATGGTAGTATAGCAAAGCACAAGGCAAGATTGGTGATCAAAGGGTATGAACAAAGTAAAGGCATCGACTATGAGGAGACCTTTGCGCTGATATGTAAGTGGAATACTCACATTTTGGTTGGCCTTTGCATCAGATGGATGTGAAATCTGCTTTTCTAAATGGCGAGTTAGAAGAAGAGGTGTTCATGGATCAACTTGAAGGATTTGTAACAAAGGGACATGAAAATAAAGTATGTCGCTTGAAGAAAGCACTTTATGGTCTTAAACAGGCACCACGTGCGTGGTATAGCAGGATTGATGCCTACTTTCGTTCAAAGGGATGGTGAGAACACACTCTGATTCAAATCTATATGTCTTATGCTTTGATGGTATGGTTGCTTTGATTGCTCTTTATGTTGATGACTTGATTATTACGGGAAATAATCAAGAGATAATAGATATGATCAAGAAAGACCTCATGGAACAATTCGAGATGATAGATCTCAGCCTGATGCATTATTGCCTTGGAGTAGAGGTGTGGCAAAAAGGACACGAAGTGGGTTTAACATAGGTGAAGTATGTCAAAGAGTTGCAGCACAGGTTTAGGTTGCAGGATTGCAAACCAATGAATACTCCTATTGAACCAGGTAAAAGGCTTTCTAAGCTTGATGAGTCACAGTCATTTGATGCTACATTGTATAGGCAGTTAGTAGGGAGCTTGATTTACCTTACCACAACTAGACCAGATATATGCTGTGATGTTGGCATTGTAAGTCAGTTTATGGTAGCACCTATAGAAACGCATTGGAAGGCAGCTAAACACATTTTGCATTATGTGAAAGGCACTTCAGACTATGGCTTGATTTACAGGAAGCTTTGTTGACTTTAAAGCTATGCATATGACTGTATAAAAAAAGTAAAATCATTGTGTTACTGTACTATGGGTCCTATCAGTTGATAAGAATCAGTTGGCCTTGCCACGAGGCAAGTCAACGGGACACGCATCCCGCCAACGGCAACCTAGGTCATGCATGGGTTGCCTGAGTGAACAACTATATGTACAATGTAATTTCATTTTTAGAAATACAGTTGCTATGTGAGTTTGGTGTGGAGAGTGTTTTCTGTCTGTGTTACTGTGTAGCCTGATCTATGTTCCTGTTTGAAGCAAATTCTAAGTATCAATACATTAGGGGATATTAGAACTCAAAATGGGCCCTTTGTCAAGATGCTGTTTTTGACTTTGCACACTTTCAATGCTTATGTGTCCCAATGAATGGTGTCCATCTGTGATGAACTGTAACAGTGGTTGACGAACGGAAATTGTATTTAACTTTCCCAGCCAAATTTTCATGATTTTCAAAAATACCGCCGAGTAGAACAAACAATTGTGATTGGACCACAGTTACTACCCGAATACTCTTATGTTGCCCGTCATTGTAAATGAAACTATTTTCATTTTGTGATTGCTGATTATTCTTGATTGATTTCTTTTGGATAATAACAATAAGTTTGAACCTGTCCAAAGTTCCAAGCAAAATACTTTCCAAGGACATAAAATAAATCCAAGTTACTTTCATGAAAGTGACATCTATCTTTGCATCTTGAACCAAACAATGCACTTCCAAATGAAAATTTTTAAAAGATTTGACATGTGTTGTGATGGACTCTTGAAGACAAATCTTGCAAGTCCTTGTGAGACTCCAAGCCTCATTCACCTTTCCACAAAGGAAACACCTTTCCTTGGACTTGTCCTTCTTGTATTTGCATTTTGAACTTGAAGCTCCATCCTTCACCTCGGCCCCCTTGCTTTGGTTCTCCTTGGATGGATTGGTCTTCTTTTTGTAGCATCTTGAGAAAAAATATCCTCCCTTGCCACAAAGGTTGCACTCAGGATCCTTTCATTCCTTCAATAGGATGCCACCTATTGATGCCATGTGAATAAAAACCCTATGATATGATTCTACAAATGTAATTTGTAACTTTCAAGAGACTAGATTTGAACATATTCAACAATCTAGAAGGATCTACACAAGATCTAGCTCACAAACTTAAGAATCAATCTTCACAGTAATGACTAGTCACTTGGAAACTTTGCTTTGATCACTAAGACAAAAGCACACAATCTTTGAATCAAATCACTAAAGAAATCAGATCCAATCTCCTATCGGACTCATCAAATACCAATGAATCTTTCTTTTGAAAGTTGAAATGGATATGAAAAATATTTGACACCTAGATTTTCCTTTTCACTTGACTAGTTCTCTCAACACTTGAGATTCTTGAACAAAAGATGGGTTTTGTTTCAAATACATGAAAATCAAACTTAATCACTTCTTTTGGACTCGCTCTTGACCCAAATAATCTCACACTTGAGATTCAGAATGAATTTGATTTGATTTGACAACAAACTATACGACCAATTTTTCACAAAGCGTAAAAAATTAGACAACTAGAGATTCACAAAGATCTCAACCATGCATGAATACTCAAATATGGACTCCTCCTCATTCTAGACATCCAATGGGATCTCAAATTGACCCTCACACTCTCACAAAGAAAGCTGAATAGAACTAATTTGAGTTTCATACATACTATGTCAATTTTTGCTCAATAAATTGATTCAATCACCCCTATTGGATTCCACCAATTACTCTGCATCTTAAGATTTGGAATGAAATTATAAATCAAAAGTTGTGATTTTTCTCACTAAGATATTGTGCTTCAAAGAGCTAATACCACTTAGAAAAATTTGATCACCTAGGAGAAGACAAATTCTTCACCTATAACAACACATGATGAGCTTCTAGATCTTGCCCTCTACAAAGGAAGGAACTCTTAGAAAATTGGAACTCTCTCTCTACACATTTGTCATAGACACCTTAATAACTCTTTTCAAACCTTACAATCACTCAAACAAATTGAGTAGGGTTGAACAATGTGACTTGGATCTCAATCTCTTTTCTAGAACTCTCAATTGAAGCCAATCTATGTCAAATTCTACAAAAGATTTGCATAGATGCTCTATATGCACTAGAAACTCTCAAAGGTTTCGCTTGGAGGACAGATCCAAGGATGTTTTCTAGCAAATTGATGCTTCTAAACTTGACCCTATCACTCTTGAACAAATCTAGAGTGATGGTACAATGGATTTCAACCTCTCACCTTGCATATCACTCCTTAATCTATGATTTTTGGCAAAATCTCTCTCAACTTCAACATGCACTCAAAAAATCAGAGAAAATCATTTAATGCTCCTAATTCAAGCTTCAATTTTAATTTTTTGACTGATCTAATCCAAAAACTAATCAAGGGATTAGATTTTCTATAGAAAATGCTTGGTTTTGCATTAAGAATCTCTCAAATTGGGTGTGTGAGTCAAATTGTACAATTTTTTGAATTTTCTTAGCCAAAACCGGAGCTGTATGGTCACACGTGTGAAAAGGGTTCCTACAACCCACAACAAGATCTGGACCAAAAATTTTGAGGATAGCTATCAAATCCAACTCGCTACACAAAATTTGATTGGTTTCCAAAAAATTGCTAATTTTGGCTTTGATTTGGATTAACCCTATCAATTTCAACAAAACCTCTTGTACTAGGCTCTGATACCATGTGCAAAAAGTACAAAAAGGACCAAGAGTGGATCCTAATCTGATCCTCAAGAGGGATTGGTTGTCAGATTACTTGATGTATCAATCTACTTGAGATTAAGATCAATCTAGATCAATTCTAGACACAAAATCCTAACAAGAACAATCATTAATTGAAGGTAGGTAGGTGTACTTTCTGGTTTTCCACGTGTGAAACCATGTCTGAGTACGGACTCCAACCTGAAAATCAAGTACACATTGTAGAACCTCAAAACAATCAAAACAAATGTAGGCAAATGGAGAGAATCACTCAAAATTGCTTCCAAAACCAAGATTGGTGTCTCACATTGATTATGGCCAAATGTGGCTCTATATATACAATAAGTGGGAGATCGTGGTACTGATCATCCCTTTGATCCCACATGTGTGAAGGTGCTTTGTCATATGATGATTCATCATGCAAAACTGACACTTGGACAAAACCTTCTATTTTGAGCACTTTTGGTCCATTTTCCTTCTATATGGAGATCTACTTGGAAATATTCTAGAAGTCAAAATTCGCCTACTTCAGCTTATTCCACACATGTGAGCTGTCCTCTACACATGTGATATGACACCTAACCAAAGGATGTGGCTCATGCAATCAATAGATTGTTCCCATGTGTCATATGTCTAGAAAACTAGTTTTTGGCCTTTTTTAGAACTTGAATAAAATCATATGTACAACCTACATGACTATGGTACATGACAAGTACACTATTTTCACACGTGGGAACAGGCTCCACACATGTGTGTTTATCTATATACAAGATTTTTGGCCTCTACCAAGCTTATTTTTGCATTTTTCACAACTTGATCAAGATTTTGGTATAAACCCTCGAGCAACTTCAGATAACAGTGAAAAGAAATAACAACATTCTTGCAATGGTTGAGGTCGAGGCATGAAATTTTGGTTCTTTTATGAAAAAAGTCGGTGTCTGTGTGCGGCCTATTTATAGATTTTTTTTGCACGTGCAAAAGAATGACATGTGGCACTTCCTGATTGGCCATGTGTCCATTGTCGAAATCATGATTTTGTTTTGACACATGTGCGAATGATATTGTGACACGTGGCAAAATCACATGTGCGAGTCATCAAGTAATTATGATTTGGACATGTGGACGAATGGGTAATAGACACATGTCCCCATGTTCATGTCCACACGTGCAAACAATTATTACATAATAATGATCTGTACATATGACACATGTCGGGTCTGCATGACGACACATGGCAATCACACCGCCACGCGCATGTGTGAAAAAAATGGATAAATACCTTGCATCCAAATTTATTTTTTAATCCTTTTTTCTAAGGAAAAAAAAATCCAGATATCGATTTCGAGTGCATAGTCTGTTTTCTTAAGCCCTATACGTGCCCTTTGCACTCGAAACCGATATTGCCTCAATATCACATAGGAGCGTGGCCACCTCTTTTCCCCCCACGCCCCCCTCATGTGTCCTTGAAACCGATATCAACCTTTTGATATCACTTTCTAGCGCGACCGCCTTATCTTTTCTTTTTGTTTTCCTCTTGTGAGCTCAAAACTAATATTAGCTATATGATATCGCTTTCGAGTGCACAACTTCGTTCCTTCTAGTTTGTTGCCATATCTATGTGCTCAAAATCGATATTCACTATATCCCATCACATTTTATTCTTTGTACTATTGATGATGGACCGTGTAAAGTCTACTGCTCGGCGTTCAAATGTTGTGGCTCCGTTATATGTCGGTATTCCTCTTGGAACTGGTCGTCATCATGGCCGCAGACAGGTCTGATTGAGTGAGATCAATAGATTACAAAGATCAACAAAATTGTTGATTCCTAGATCTCCATTTAGCAGATCTATCTGTAATGTCACTCTTTCCCTCGGACACCATGTTAGATTTGCTGCTAGTGCAATGATGGTGGCCTTGCAGGGTGTTGTTGAGGACTACCTTTCTCAAATAGATGGATGTACAAACAACATTCCTCAATGGAGTTATTGAAGAGGACATATACATGATCCAGCCATAAGGCTGTGTACTCAATGGTCAAGAAGATCGAGTATGTAAACTCCATAAAGCCTTGTACGGTCCGAAGCAATTGTTGAGAGCCTGATTTTATTGAATCAACACATTTCTGATCGATCATGTTTTTAATTTAAGCTCTACAGATTGTAATGTTTATTTCAAGGTTGTCCTACAATTCTTTGCCATCATCACACCATACGTGGATGATGCATTGCTTTTTGGCAACAATATCGAATTAACAAATGACACCAAGATGTTATGCTATCCCAAGAGTTTGAGATGACAGATCTAGGGGAGGCACATTGTTGTCTTGGGATCCAAATGAATAGAGATAGACATAAAAGGCTTCTCTATATTACTCAGCAGAGGTACTTTCACAATTTGCTTTCGAAATTCAATTTAATGAATTGTGAGCTTGTACACAATCCCATGGATCCAGGTTTGAAGTTATCGAAGGAGAAATGTCCCCAAACCAATGAGGAAAAAGGTGAAATGAATGGATATCCATATCAGTCCAGTATTGAATCCCTAATCTATGCAATGATCTCCACGAGGACTAATCTTGCCTAATCTTGCCTACACTGTCAACTCTTTAAGCCAATACATGGATAACTTTGGTATGATCCACTAGAAAGCTCTTCTAAGAGTAATCAAATATGTACGAGCTACTATTGACCTATGCATCTGTTATGGAGAAGTTGCTCCGTACGATATCAATACACTTCATAGATACACATATGCGAATTGGGTAGGTGATGTATACACCAGAAAATCGACTTCTAGATTTGTCTTCTTGTTCGACAACAGTATCTTGGAACGGTTGAAAACAAAACTCCATTGCAATGTCTTTGATAGAGTCAGAGTACATTGCAGCCTCTCTGGAGTGACTAGAGATATTAAATTGCATTGAAATGAGAAAGTCTTAACATTCTTAATTGATGCATATGGTGGTGAAGATTTGTGTGAAATAAACATGTATTTTTCTAAGAGTTGGTTTCTTTTAACTTTTCTTTTTTTAAATCTTGATTTGCATTTCAATTCATTTTGAGACTTATTGCGATGTAGTCTTTTGAATTTTAATTTTACTTGTTTATAATTGTTGGTACGATTGTTATAAATAATTTGAAAATTTCTAATCTAGATAAACAACTAGTTTTACCTTATAATGGAAACAATTTGGTTTCTCTCTATGCAACATTAATTGATAGATTCAATGATAATTTGTTGATTGTAGTATGCAATAAATATCCAAAGTGCTCATCTTCAATATCTAAACCTCTTAAATTCAAACAAGAACGTTGTGGCATACCACAAAGACATTGCCACAAATTTCTTGTATAAAATATGTGATTGTCTAAAATTGGATGCGGGGTAATTAGCTATTTGCAAATAATAGCCATCTTGGAACTATGGCATAATGATTTAGCATTTGTTCTTCTTACCTCAAGGATTGAACTTTGATTCAAAGTGTATACATGAGTAAAGATATGACAACAATAAATAGCATATATGAAATGATTTATTGAATGCAAATACATAATCATTGTTTGATGTTGATGCGACATGTAGGTTGAGAGCCTAGGGATGCAAGCAAGAAAAAGAGAGGATGAATATTTTGCTATTTATGACTTGCACATGAAAGTGCCTCTAAAACATGGGCATGTATGCAAAAAAGAAAAGAAAATAAACATGAATTTTTTGCTATTTATGACTTGCATATGAAGGTGCATCTAAAGCATGGACATGCATGCAAGAAAATGAAAGTGATGTAAATTTTTTGCTATTTACAACTTGCATGTAGAGGTGCATCTAAAGAACCGAGTTCTTGCAATAAAGTCCTTAGTGGCAATCCTTTTTGTGTACACATAGCCTTATTATTTAATACATTGACTTCAAAGTTGACATTTGCATAGTTTTCATTTACCGACTTGAACACAATATTGCCTTCTGCAAGGCAATGCCAACAATATTGTTT
>MU832837.1:0-65669 GCA_029204225.1 Diphasiastrum complanatum | reverse complement strand
TATCATAGTTTCTTTTATGAAGTCATGGTTAGCAATAGAAAAATCTTGATGAGCTAATATGACCAATTTATGGGTAGATTGAACTCCGCCTGAGAAGGGTGATGCAAATGTGAGCTCAGGTACGACTTCACATAGTTTTGCAGAGGATAGTACTTCATGATCCCTGCTGTAGTAGATCCAAAATATGCCATCGAGGAATGTGGAACAGCCGAGAACATGTATAGTGCCTGGTAATCTGCAACAGAAGAACATGTCAAGTGCATAAAAGAAATTACAGCTTACTTAAAACAAAGCAGAGGCATCTACAACAAAAATCATCCATTTGAAAATTGACGACTTGAACGATCCTGGAGGGCAGCAAGACAGTGGAACAGGTTGCCATCACCAAACCCATATCAAAATTTAGTTAGTTTTAAGATTCAAGAAAGGCAAGGCATAGCAAGGTCTATATCTAGATTACCTATCTATGTATTGATCTGTGTATGTCGCTATTGGCTAGATTATCTCAGAGTCTGAATATCTAAATTACCTATCTGAATATCTTAACGAACCTCAGAGTCTGAATATCTAGATTGTCTATTTGTGTATGTCGTTGTTGGTTGAAGAGAACTGTTTATGTAAAACACTGTCAAATCGGCTTGGTTGAAGAACTACATGAGCAGAAGGCCATTTTTTGTAGTGGTTCAGTGTCATAGTTCTGAGAGAAAAATGTTAATGCTTTCTTGCTTTGCTTTCTCTTGCACAAAAAACCTTAGCATAGCGGTTGATAAATGTAGAATGTACCAACATTTGTATGGAGAATATGGTATTCTATTGCAATGTGTGAAAAATTCACTACTATTGCATCTAATCAAACCATGTCATGTAACTATCGATGTTTAGATACATTGTAAATGGTTTTGAGAAGACATGATAGATGCATATTTTCTATGCCAGTGTAATGTTAGTGACCAGCTATAGTCGCTAATTATGAAGTTTGTTTTTGCTTAGAGCTATGAAAGAAATGCAAGAGACCAAATGTTTTCTGAATGTCCCTGAGCCTTAAGTAGAAGGGTATTATGCACTTTCAAATGAGTCCCCCCAGGTAGAATGCTTATCTAGAGCATGTTCGATGTTGCCAGACACAATCGTCGGACCCTTTGTATAAGGCGGCTCACTCGTTGCGATGATATGTGCCTCGGGTGCAGGGTGGAGGCAGTGTTCTAGAAACTTTTTTGAAGTTTTCTTGAAAAAAATTTATATTTGAAGACGTGTTTTGAATCCTAATGATGAAGGTAATCATAGTTGCCAGTTTTCCTTTACAAAACTTGAGATTAAGGCATAAAAGTTCTAACAAAAAAAATTTCATGTTAATTTTTTTGAAAAAGCTACCGATTTCATTCTTAAATTATTCAGGCTTTCTCGGACACCGGGTGGAGTTGAAATTGGGAGTAGTGCTAAATCTTGAATCTGAGAATGAAAAGAGAGGGAGTTTATTAAAAATGGAAAAGTTATAGTACCAAAAAAAGCATGAAATGGGGTGATAATTAATAAAGTTTTCTAAAGCAGGGGTGGGAGGTAGAAGGGCACCTCAAAGATGAGGAAAATGGAGAGTAACCTCGATGGGAATGCAGGTAATGATGAGTGGAAGAGATTATAGGAATGAAGGTAAAAAAAGAGGGGAGTAGATAAAGTGACGAGAGTGTGAAATTTGCGAGATTGTCTCGGAACTTTAGTTCAACTTTTCATTGCATTCGACCTTCGTAAGACTCAAATTTTTCGGAAGACTTGAATTTTTGGAACAACTCGAATTTTTCCAATGACTCGAATTTTTTCGATGACGAGATTTTTTTTGAAGACTCAAATTTTTCGGAAGATTCAAATTTTTTGGAAGACTCGAATTTTTGGAATGAGTCAAATTTTTGAAACGACTCAAATTTTTTCGACGGATCAAATTTTTTCCAAAAGATCGAATTTTTTGAAAGACTCGAATTTCTTTAAATACTCAAATTTTTCAAAAATTGAATTTTGGAACGAATCAAATTTTATGAAAGACACGAATTTTAGGAAAGATTCGAGTTTTTTGAGATTCAAATTTTTGAGAAGACTCAAATTTTTTTTTGAAAGACTTGAATTTTTCCAATGGATCAAATTTTTCCAATGACTCAAATTTTTGGAACAACTCAAATTTTTCCAAAGACTCAAATTTTTGAAAAGACTCGAATTTTTTCAATGATGAGAATTTTTCCAAAGACTCAAATTTTTTAAAAGACTCGAATTTTTTCAATGGATCAAATTTTTCCAAAGGATTGAATTTTTTCAATGACTCAAATTTTTTAAAGACTCGAATTTTTGAAAAGACTCGAATTTTTCCGAAGACTTGAATTGGATCGAATTTTTTCAAAACGCGAATTTTTTCAAAGACTCAATTTTTTTCAAATGATCAAAGGACTCTTTGTACTGTCCAGTCGAATTTTTTCGAAGACTCGAATTTTTTCAAAGACTCGATGTTTTCGAAAGACTCAATTTTTTTTTTCAAAGAAGACTAGAATTTTTTCAAAAATTCAAATTTTTTCGAAGTCTCAAATTTATCAAGGACTCAAATTTTCCAAAAACTTGAATTTTTTCAAAGACTCGAATGTTAGATATTCATAATGCGAGATGTGCGACATCGACCATCATCCAAATCATCGACCGCCACCTAAATCAGTGACGGACACTCTTTACTAGTATATATATAAACAAAGAGTCTTAAAGCGCTAAAGACAAAAGGCTCAAGGACTAAGACCGAAAGGCCAAGGATGATGGGTGAAAGACCAGGGGCTAATGACTAAGGGCCTTAGGGCTATAGGACTAAGGGTTACAAGGTAAGGACCACCGCCAATGACCAAGGACCAAGAGCCATCGGCCAAGGGCTAGGACCAAGGGCCAAGGGCCAAGGGCCTAGCCAAGGGCTGGAGGCTAGCTGGGCCGAGGGTTAAGGCTAAGGGCAAGGTTTAAGGGCCAAGGCCTAAGGTTAAGAGCCAAGGGATAAGGGCCTAGTGCTAAGGCTGATGCTCAAGAGTAAGGGCTAATGCACGAGGGCTAAGGTCTAAGGTCTAAGGGTTAAGGGCCAAGTTCTAATGCTAAGGGCGAAGGGCTAAGGGCCTAGGGACAAGGGAAAGGGCTATGGGCTAAGGGCCACTGGCTAATGGACAAGATTTAAGGGCTATAATTGTTTTATAATTTTGTTATAGTTTTATAATGATTTTGCTAATTTCACTTTCAATAGCTATTTGGCACTATTTATTACACTTTCATAATATTGCTAATTATACTTTCAATAGCATTGCAACCTAACGTGAAGTGTACCTTATTATTTTTTCAGGGTCACTACATGGACTGCTCAAGAAAAGATGCAACTTCAGTTGTTTTACTTTTTCGGAAAGAGGCGGTTGCAATTGGAAATGTCTTAATTGCTGAATCAAACGAAACATGTTTTTTCAGATAAGTTGGTACAGATAAAAGTGTGGTCCTAATTTCAAAGGTGTTTAAAATGGATTGTCCCTTGTTGTACCCTCATGGTGAATTTGATCGCCTAGGAGAAGTTCACATCTATATTTCCATCGATCCCATTGCAAAAAGAATCTTGTGAAATAATGCAGATATTGTTGACATGAATGAACACGTATCTGCCAACTGTCCATTATACAATATTGATGACGTTGTTGATTGTATGGATTTTCAAGAGGTAGTAGTTTGCACTGTTAAATTCAAAGGCTACTATCCTAGTGAAAAAAACGTGCTTGTTATCATGAAGTTGACTTCAATTACAACAAAAAGAAATATTGTGAATGCCATGGTAGATGACGGAGACCCTTTTTACAAACAAAACCAAACAATGATTTGGTGTTTGTCAAAACTGTCTTTGCACTCTAAAAAGAAAAAACATGTATCGTTTATTGAACCATTAAGTGAGTGCTTTACATATTATTCTAATGGTTCAAAAAGGAGCAACATCAATAAAATGTTGGCCTGCCAACCTAGTGGTTCAAAAAGAGGTAGCATCCAAAAAACGTCGACAAGATCAGTATATAATTCGGATTATGTAAGTGTTGTAGAAGATGGTGAAAACAAATCCGTCAACTGCAATCCAACAAGATCATTGACAAGTAAGTATAACTTGGATTTTTTGACATGAATCGAAGATATTTCTCATAGTCGTAATATGTCAAGATCAGAGTATAACTCAGATTTCTTAATGGATGTCGAGGATGTGGTTACTTGTAATAGATCTGCATCAGTATAAAACTCGAATATTCTTACAGGTGTGGAGGATGTTGGAGAGGCTGTTGATAACAACAAAAATAAAAGACGTCATTTCCAAATCGGCATTCAAACAAAACGTACATCGAATTCGTCAATTTTGGCAGGTGCAAGACAAAGAATGTACAAATGCAAAACATGTGACGACCTTAAAAGTGCAATAGAGACTTCTCTTGACGCTAGGATGTGTGATCGCTATATTACATTGAGAGGTCGTCATCTACATCATGTTTTTTATTCCAGAAAATTGTATGCATATTGGAAAGAAGAGTCAAGATCCCATCTTGAGCAGTCTTTGTGTCTTATCATTGATGGAATGGATCAAAATACAACAACATTACCCCATTTCAATAAGACTCCTCCCAGATTAGAGGGGAATCAATTTTTGAAAACACATGTTTGTGGGGTATTGGTTCATGGATTCAAGTTGCTCTGTGATGTTTGGATTGATACTATGCATGCTCATGATAGCAATCAAATTGCCACATCAATAATGCGAGCAATAAGAAAGGTACAAGCATCACGTGGTAACTTACCGCCGATCTTACGTATTCAAGTTGATAATTGTTGGAGGGAAAACAAGAACAAATTTATTTTTGGTCTTTGTTGTATGTTAGTGGCACATAACATCTTCCAAAAAGTAGAAATGGGATTTCTTTTGGTTGGCCACACACATGAAAACATAGATAAGGTTTTTAGTGTCATATCCAGAACTCGTCTCGCACACAGGCGGACTTCTTGTCTGCATTTCATCTTGATTGCTTACTAGCATCAGACTACTTCATCTTTATATCTTTCTATCAGGTATCATCCAGTAAGTATATAGTCACTCTTTGTAATCTTTTAGATTAGAGTAATTAAATCTACAACTAATCAGAGAACTACAAGAGTGGCGGATTAGCCATGACCTAGAGTGTATCTGCTGACGTCATGCCATCAGATATATGTACTTTTGGGTACTTGCATGATCTTTGCTGGTACTCTTTGGAGCGTGAGGGCAGAAAGGGTTTCGCGAAGTTTTCGTGTCGCGTCGTTGGTTTCATTTTCGTTGTCTGACCTTTCTCGTATTGGACCGCAAAAGATTCTCGTTCACGAATCTTTCATGTTCGTGTCTTCCCGTCAGGTGTTCGTGAAACTTTCATGCTTCGTGTCTCCTCATCAGGTGTTCGCGAAACTTTTGTGCTTCATGCCTCTTGACTTTCGTGTTCGCGAACATCTTCGTCAGGCAGAGGGTTGAAAGCTAGCAAAGCTTTGTAAATAGAAACGTTTTGTTTCTTCAAACGAATACCTGTCCAAATTATCCGATGAATGTGCAGCTGATATTGATGAGTAGAGTTCATGATCATTGTAGTTGTAGAGTCCTAGTTACAATCTTTGTCGCCATAATTACTGGACTTGTAATGTATTTAATTTAGTGAGTGTTGGCAAATTCCGAATCTACAACAAGGCCAAATTTGGCTCCAAAAGACGTGTAATTCCTGGTGTAAATTCAGTTGTAATCCAGGTTGGCAATTTTGTAGAAAGCCAACTTTTTGTATGCTAGGGTGTGGGCATGTCACCCTATTATAAGTAAATCATATTCCATGGCATGTGTATTGTAAGACCATGAGGAATCATGATGTAGAAAGAATGGCTTTTTGAAATTCTAAAGGTTGAAAATAGTTTTTAATTCTCAACCTTTAGAATACTGAAATAGTAAATCACTAGTCTAAAAGGTTAAACTTCTACAAATTTGTCTAGAATTGCACCAAAGTTGTGCATCTTTTGTAATAGTCTCTTGACTAATGTAGGGCTTGGCCCAAGACCATTAATATAAATATGAACCACTTTTAGTGGCAAGTGACACATTGTGATTAAATTTCTATGAGAGTTCTTATAATACAGCTTATTCAAAGTAGTATATGATTAAGTGATGTTTATGTTTCTTTTGAAATTCTATATCAATGTTTATGTTTAGAAATTGTCTATGTTATTCGGATCGACACTAATTTTGGACATGATTATATCTGATTTCCCAAAAACATCCACCATAACCCCCTTGATCTACCAATTGGAATGATTTACAATTATATTAGGTGCTCATAGCTATTGGACAAAAGCATCAATGAATTTTGGAAACTAAATTGTGACTTGTTGATCAAATTTGGCTTGTTTGGCTTATAGTTGTATTGAAATGAGATTCGAACTTGAGAAAATCCCACTTCAAGAATTAGTAAGTTTTTGTTGTTTTTCTTATCTGGCTCTTTTGGTACCATATGTAGAAAATAGTCCTAAATAAATTAAAAAGTCCAAAATTAACTGAGACAGTGTTATGGATTTTTGTTAATGAATACTATTATTGTTTGTAACTATGTAAAGTATTTTGGTCATCCATTTTACACAAAAGAATTTATATCATGCATAATACTTTAATCTTGCAAAACTCAAACATTTATCACTCAAAAAACAACCTTCCCCTCTCACTTTGTGTTTTCTCATTTAGTTGCTTTTTGGTCTTTGTCTCCATCTAAGATGAACAAAAAGACAAAAAAGAAAAAGAAGCATTGCAATTCAGGTGGCCAATTTTGAGCTCCATTTCTACTTCTGGATCCACTTTTCCACAATTTCATCACACTCTTTATTATCTACCAATTTGAAGTGCATAATTCTACAAAATTGTGGTCATGATTTGCTTTTTCGTTGATTTGATGGCTACGGTTTATACCATCAGCTATCTTGAAAAGATGTTGATGGATTTCTCTTTCAAAGCAATGAGGCATCGTAGTACTCTATAAAGAGTCAACGTGTGTTTCCATATCATCTTGGCATCATAGCATAGCATCAATCTATTCTAGCTATGATATGCTTGCAGTTTTTGAAGATTTTTATTGTTGAGATCACACAACGAGCTTCTAAGTAGAGATCTTTTATTTCATCTATTGTCTGGTCGTAGATGTGTTGGATCTAACTTAGAATTACATTGTCATGCTAACTAAGTATGTTTCAAAGTTTGCAATGAAGAATGTGATAGAGAGCGAGAACTGTCCATTATTTCTTTATGTTAATTGATATTTTGTGCGTCTTAGGACAAATATTTTTTCATGTTATAAATGTTCATAGATATGTTAGCTTTAAATTTGGTATAGTAACTATTCCATTGATTGTCTTCAAAGGAATACATGATGGTGCATAGATCAATTGAGTAGACAAGGAAAATTGTCTTAGAGAAAGATGTTTCAATAGTAGAAGCATTGTTGCCATTGCCAGGTCAAGAACAAGCATAAAACCTACAGATCGATAGATCCCAAAAAAATCACACGGATGCTTGCAGGCATAAGATATGTGAAGTATCTTCGCCTGATGAATATTTTACAACAAAAGGCCAATGTTCAACACTAGACATCAAAATATATAGTTCAAGTTATCTATTTTGTTTGGCAATTTTTTTTTTCTTCATATGGTTTTTTATTGGTAACTACAAAAATCTCCATGGATGTAGTCACAGGAAGTAATCAAGAGAATTTCAGCGAGATCTCTTGTTTTGTAACAATGTTTAAAAATTTTATTGATTTGTTTCATCCACCTTCAAACTTTAATAGGTATAATAAAGTAGTTGCAAGCCCGTTCTCATTCAATCATTGCAAATCACCAAGCATCTTCTCCACATCATGAGGTGCAATGTGCATCCTTCTACCAAGAAGCTTCCAAACATAGAAATTAGTCTGTAAGTGGACATTTTAGAATAGTAACTGTCAATTTATTTAAAGATTTTTTCACTCGTGTTGCTGCTACAAGTTTTAGATATTCAAATAACGACATGTTGGTGACTGTTAGCTTCAGCATCGTCATGAACGCCCACCTAAAGAGCCAAAACTTGGAGATGCATGCATTTAGTTACCAAGTTCATTGGTTTTGGCTTTGCCTTGCAAAGGCAATACTATATGCTAAGGTTGGTCAATGGAGTTTGGAAGAAAGTTAATGTTAAAGGACAAAACGTGATGGTGGCCTCAACTTTTTAAGTTTGGACCTTGGTTAAGCCGACTCCCCCACACACAAGTGATCATGCATGCATGGAAAATAGCAGATGACATTTGGTGAATGGAAAAACAAGTGACTTGCATGCACACTTTGCTCTTGCTTTTCTTTAAATGCTATGCAATCGATCCATAACAAGCATGCATCTCATTGATTGTTTGAATGACAAAGCTTGCCA
Source organism: Diphasiastrum complanatum (assembly GCA_029204225.1). Classification (NCBI taxonomy): domain Eukaryota; kingdom Viridiplantae; phylum Streptophyta; class Lycopodiopsida; order Lycopodiales; family Lycopodiaceae; genus Diphasiastrum; species Diphasiastrum complanatum. The sequence continues at coordinate 57,193 of MU832837.1, read as the reverse complement.
TGTATAAACCTATTTAATACAGGTATTCATTTGATCCAAAGAAATTCAATTTGTCAGCTTTTGATGTAATTTTTGGTGGAAATCTTAGGATAAGCTACCAATTTGAGTGCCATTGATTAGATTTGACTTAGGGTCATGAGATCTAATTAATTTAGGCTGAAATCAGGTCCTCTAAACTTGTTTTACAGGTCTTGAAAGTACACCAAGAAGGAAGAAAGAGATTAAGTCATTTTTTTGTCCAAAAATAGCCAAAATTGGCAAGATTTGATTGTAAGTAGATTTCACATCATCTTTTGGAACAAATTAAAAAGCAGAATATGAATGTACTTTTTTGCAAAATGAGGTGCTGCGCTTTCCAATTGTGCGCCTCGGTACGGCTACCACGTGGCATGTCCAGACTGGGTCCTCTAGAGTCAAACTGCTTATTATGCTTTGTACATTACGCAATGTAATGCGCCGGGAATAGGCCATTTTGCCCAGCAAGGATCGGCCTAAAATTTTTAGGAACCAAACCCGGGCAAAATGTGCCCAGCACATTCCATCCATTTATGAACAGATTAAAAAGCAGAATAGTCACCTGTTTTTATGAAAAAAAATTAGTGCAGATTCTGTCTGCATCTGCCATGTGGCAGTGTGGCAACAAACGATTGGTTTAAAAGGGTCCAAAAATCCATTACGCAATGGAATGGGCCGGACAAAGGCCATTTCGCCCGTTTCGGATTTCCGAAATGTTTAGGGGCCGAGCCTAAAAAATTTTGGAAATCCGAACCGGGCAGAATGGCCTCTGTCCGGCCCATTCCATTGTACAATATACATTTCATGTTGGAGAGAAATTTTTGTCCGAAGAACTCTACTCTAAGTCCGATCAGCTGATTTTATAAGTGGAGGGAAACTATCACACACACCTCTCTCTTGGGGCAAATTTTGAATGAAAGTTGATCAAAACGGGGGCAAATTCAAGGTGACCTAGCCATACTCACACGGGGAGACTGGCAAACTTTGGACCTAATAAGTTGATAAGTTTTTGTTGTGGAAAGGAAAGTTTGTTATAGGCTTTCTCTGGACCAGCAATGATGAGGAAACATATGAGTACGCTGGCTTGTGTTACGTGTAAGGTAGCTGAACAATGAAGGAACTGTGAAAGTTGAGTCTTGCATGAGAGACTTGGTATTTTGAACGGACGCTCAGGGACAGTTCGCGTTGAGATCGGACTAGTGCAAACTTTGGGTGCATGTGTCTGATTCAAAGAGAGCTACTTGAAGCCAAGCTCGATGTACACTTCTTGTTTTGACTGTGAGGCAACTGACCAGTGGTGGAATTGTGAAAGTCAAGTTTTGCGCGTTGTAAAGCTACCTTTACAAGCTTTACTTCCGGCGCCATCGGCGCCAGCTATGTCCCCAGCGCCAGCAGCGCCCCTGCTGCTCCCGGCGCCACTGTGACCAGAATCCAGCCAGCGCCAAGTTCCTATGGCTGAAAATCTTTGATCGGTTCTAGCGGAGTCCAGAGAGCTCAGATCGATGTGCAATCACCTCACACGATCTAGGCATGATTAAAGGAAGCCTGGGGATCAATAAAATCTAGAGAGAGAAAATGACTTTCTAGAAAGAGAAAATCCTAGAGAGAGAAAAACGTGCTTTATTAGCTTGGGTAGAGTGCTTGGTATGTGGGGGGGTGCCTAATCACACCAATACTATAGGGGAGTGCGGGTTGCGACTCAGGGCGAGCTCCAACCAAGTCTCAGCCTCCCTTGCTGGAATGTTGTCATGGCTCTCACCTTGGCATGCTAGCGCCCCGGAGACTAGGGTCGGTCACACACTTGAAATGTAACCTTCTCAGATTTATCAATAAAGTAAGATTTTCCTCAAACTGACTCTGATTATCTTCTGGGTTTAAGTGTTCGGTAAAAGCGCCAGTTGTAAGGCCGCTTTCAAAATTTTTAACTTGGCACATAATTGAGGGTCGTATCCCAGGACGCCAGCGGTATGTCGTCGGGACCATTCGGTCCGTGGCGCCAACGGTATGCTGTCGGGACCATTTGGTCCAGGAACTGGTTGTCTCCATATCTGTCGCGGCTTGTGGTTCTGAGTGTTCCTTGCATAAACGTGAATCGGTTAAGCTCTTGGGGAACGGGCTCTAACCTGTCGGCTGAGTTGGATGGCTTGCTTGGGTGGAAGTTACCTGTTTATGGCTATCCAGTCTGGCGTGGTGCCAGTTTGGCTTCCAGCGCTCGTGACGAAGCTTTCAGTTGGTTAAGTTTGATGTAAGTCAGACCGATTGCTTGGAATGGATGTTACTCGTTTGTAACGAAGCTTCGAGTTGGTTAAGTTTGATGTATGTCGGGCGGCTTGCTTGGAGGGAAGTCACCCACATCGGGACCCCCGATCTGGCATGGCGCCAGGTTGGATCTCAATGTTGGTTTTCGGAACTTCAAGTTAGTTAAGTCTGATCGTTGTTGGCAAGTTGGCTGCTTGTATGTCAAGTGGGTTTGGATGGCAAGAGTTGAAGGCTGGGAAGCTAAGTCATGGTTCCTGGCTCCCTTTGGGATGCATGCGCTACAGCCACCACAACCACGTAGGGAAGCTTCTCCTACCATGCCAAGGGGCAAGATGGCTAATACCAGAGAATCAGAGAAATTCGAAAGGAAATATCCTCCCAACATGAGGGGAGGCAAAGAGGAGATAGATCAAAACCAATACTCCACCAGGGCTGAGATCATTGTGGCACTAGAACCACAACCAAAATGGTGGAGCAAGGTCTTAAAGGATAGCAGGCGGATGCAAGAGTACCTGAGGGCACCGATGTGGAAGCGAGTTGATCCATTCTACATGCCGCTCAAACAAAGAAATCCATAGTCGGCGGAAAAACCACAAGTTGAGTTGGTGAACTGGCCAGTGATTCCGAGAATTTCAGAGAGAATCTCCTCGGATGACATGAGGCTACAATTGTTAGACTTCAGGTACAAATACAAGACAAGTGCCGATCTATGCATGCAAGAAAGTGCCAAATATTGCCGATCCATGGCCTTTCTAATGCAGAAAGAATGTTTTTGGGATTGTGGTTTGGATCCGATCAGGATCAATTCCAACGTAGCCCTCCAATCAGAGGAAGATCATGAGATGATGGCCCGACTATACTACAGAGCGACCTTCATGTCATCACGATACGTCACCATGGTAGAAGACTGGTAAGAGATGGGATTCATTGAAAAGATACGAGAGTACTCGGGGCCATTAAACTACGGAAGTAAGCTCCGCCTCCAAGTGTTTGAAGCCCTGGGACGAAAGATGAGCGAGCGGAAACAAACGGCAAAACGACGAGGCGAGCAGGACTCGCAAGAAGTTCTCAAGAGGGTTGAAATGTAGCGGCCAATGAGGGATCTTCATTTTTGAGAAATAGTTTTGTGGATAATAAGCACTTGGTTTTACAGAAGCGAACAAAGATCCACACTTTTTCAAGTGCCGAGCGGAACGACATCACCTGTGCTGCAGTGGGTCCTGCAACAGATTAAGAGTGGATAATGTTAGCGGATTCCAGAGAATCCCTAGATGCCGAGCCAAGCCGAAGACATAGAGTATCTCTCACCCATGACCGAGGAGGTCTCAGAAGGAGGAGAGCAAAAGAAGCTGAAAGCCGAGCATGAGAGTCAAGGATTACTAGCTAGGATGATAGTTATTATCTATGCGAGCCTACATGGTGTATCCCAGAGAAGGAAGAACCATGTAGGAGCTAGTAATATTTCCTAGGCATTCTAAATAGTGTAGACCCCTTAAATAACTTAGAGTGAGCCACCTTTTGATGGTGACCACTAGTGGAAGGGCTTTTTCCACTTGTAATTTCCAAATTAGTGGAATTGCCACTTGGGCTCCACATGGGCAAACATCCAGAGTCTACATACATGCAATTGACTTAGAGGGATTCAATGAGCTTTTCTATAAGACAACGTATCTTACCAATTTGCCTGGAGCAAGTACCACATTTGTTGCTCATTATCAAGCAACAATTAGAGCATGCAAGATGGCCATTTGAGCACAAAAACTACCACAAAGGCAATTTAACTTCTGAAGCTTCACATGACACAAATTAGTACTACTATTGGTATAGTAAAAAACTTGAGAACATATTGCAAGAAACCTCTATCTTTTCTGGTAGAGAACCATAGAGATAAAAATGCTGAAAACCATATGAAAATTGTGCCAACAACACATATCTGAATCTATTTCAGAAAATCAATCAGAGAACTGGTAGGTCTGTGAGATCCAATCCAAGTAAAACATTAAGCTTATGGTGACAAACCCTCTAGCGAGAAGTCTGGCTTAAAAAGTGAAGCCCTAATTAAGAAAAAAAATTAAAGGGCAGATCCATTTTGGCCTTCAACTACATATGCACATCTCCAGTCCCCAGTCCTCCATCTTACTTGAAAGCTCACATTTTAGGCTTTAAAATGACCCTCTTTCTCCCCAAAAAAACTGCTCTAATTCAAGCTACCAACATTTACAAATCAACGTGCCAACTGTCTTTCTCAAGAGAAAAAAGCTAACAGAGATTCAGATTCAAGAGTACCTACCATAAACATAGAGCCGCACTTGAATGTATAAGATCAATAATATGTTCACTACAAAATGAAACAATAAGAGAGGGCATTATGCAATAAAACAGGAAAAAATACTTGGTAAATTACAAATATGACACTCGAGAATGTCCATGTCAAAGGTAGTATTGAAACCATTTAAGTTTTATTTCAGATCTAGGTTTTCTTCTAGATCATCCACCATAGGAGACCTATTGATTCTCTTTCGATGTGGAGCCGAGGCTAGATATTCTACAAGAACTGAAAACCTCACCATCCTGCAAAGCAACTTTTCTCTTGGAATTTTGTTTCACTTTAAAATTTGTCAATTCATGAAATCTACCTTGGCGCCAAGCAAAAGCAGAATAAACCTAAGAAACTAGTGTTTCCTCTCCTCTCCTATCTCTCGTAGGGATACAAAGATATTTTCTTTTTGGGAGTAACAAAACCTGAGGCTGATATAGAAAGCAATCTTGTCTTGCGGTCACTACCCCCCTTCTATAACAAGCCCACAACCATCACATCAAAACTGGATCTTTCTTCATCCTCTTAGGTAAAGACTGGATTATTACTTGAGCCCCAAATGGCTACTACGCTCTCAAAATTCATAAAAACATGCACCAATAGGTTGACAATGTCCAATAATGCACACTTTGCATGTCTTTTGTTTGCTCGTCTTCCTAGAAGGCAACAAATGCATGATAGTTTAGCCTTTATCCAAATCCAAGCCTTAAAAGTTTAGACCGTCACCACATATTAGCCTTTAACCTTGGCCTTTTTTTTTTTTTTCTAAACTTCATTAACCAACCTTAACACATAATATTGCCTTTGCAAGGCAAGGCCAAAAATTCTATATTACTTCAAAGAACCATATCCTGATAACAAAAGCTTGTGACAACGTCATACCACGAGTCTCTTGTGTGTGAATTAAATCTCTATATCAAAGAATCTCTTTTCTAGCATGAAAGCTTTAGGATTTATATTGAAGTTGGTCGACATTGCAATTCCTCCCAAATTTCCAAGTCTAGTCTCTCACTTTCTCTTTCCTTTTTGTATTAAGATCATGTCCTTGAATGTGCATTTAAGGTACACCACAAAGAAATAAGAGAACAAATAATTTAAAATCAATGATTTTGTAAATGGCTTGAATGGCAAAGCTTTGTAGAAATTGATGCCATCAAATCTTATCCATCTTGGTCTCTCCTTCACACAATTCACAACCAAAATGCCAAGGTATGGTTCAATTCTCTTATTAGATCTATTTTCAACGAGAGTCTTTCCATGTAACTCTCCTTAATTGGGTGTCACATTGGAACTTCCTAGACTAGTTCTAGGGTGAGGAGATTTGCAGTGTTTGCATTTCATGTGATATTGGGCTCTATGGGTACCTAGAGCTACGCCTCTCATCAATATCTCTTGAATCGATTTGTTTCGCTCATGTATGTATATTTCTTGCATCTTTCCTCTTTACCTCATTAGCCAATGAAAAGGAGCTTCAATGGGCCTGCACACGCAATGGGCATGGTTCCACAAACCCTTGGACCATAAATGGGTGACCAATTCTTTCTTAGGAGGTGTGGGGGGCGTTACATGGAAAGAGCCCCCTAATAATAAGAGAAGCCTTCAAGGCACGACAAAGTGAAGGTGTGCCATTGGAGTGGAAAAAGTCTCCTCACGCGGCAGACGCCGGTAGCTCACCGGATATAGCCAGTCGTCCATCGATTCTCATTTTCTTGTATCCCGTTCCTTCCTCTCTGCTTTTCACCTTCTCATTTTAATGGGCACAGTGAAAATTTGAGCCGCGCACCGTTGGATGCAGCTACGTGGAAATCTCATCGGTGACACGTGTCAGAAATCTAAACGGTTCTGCGGTAAAACATATTGTGCCATTAAGCCCGTTGGCTTTTCCCCTTCTGTGTTCCTCCCTTTTTCGGGTATAGCGATAGCGAGGGGGAGAGAGAGAGAGAGAGAGAGAGAGAGAGAGAGAGAGCGCATAATCGGAGCAGTCAATGCGTGGATCGTAAGATCTTGCCAACGCCATCTCTGCTATTTCTCTCAGATTTTAAGAAGTTTGGTCTATTGATAAGGATTCTGAGAGGAGGAGCAGCCAGGGAGCCTGATTTCGCTTGAATCTGTCCAGAATTTCCAGCGCCTGCTCTATCCATCCATCTCGCGTGCACCGCATTGATCTTGAGAAACAAAGGTGGGAGGCATTTTCGGTGGGGCTCGGGATTTTGCAGATCTTGGATGCACTAGCCTGAACGAGATGAGTAATAACGGTGCTAGCTCCTCAGTTAACGCCCCGAATGGATCCGGGGGCCCGTTGGCCTCCAAAAAAGCATCAAAGAAACCGAAGTGTAAGTCTATTGCTTTGCTCACAATTAGCTAGAGTGATTCAGGATGTAACATCATGTGCACACTTTTGGTATCTTGGGGTCTAGCTTATGTTAAAGCTTGCTTGTTAACCGACTTCTTCTTGCTTTCCTTGTGTTGTTTTCAACCTCTGCAGGGATATTGAGAGGCGTAAGTTGGATTTTAGGTTTTATCAGTGCTTGTTGTATCGAAGTTTGCAGAGCAAGTTGATTAAAAATAGCTGAGCTATGAAACGCATGATATTGTTAGGCTTTATGATGGTCAGGCTATGAGCTTTTAGAATCAAAGTCACCATAGTCACAACCTGTATTCTTGTTTGCAAATAAAGTAGTAGCTGCTTTTGTAATATTTCAAATCAACATTATGCTCTTTGAGGCAAGCTTTGAGGAACTGGACTATTGTAAAGTCAAACATATATTGAAGCTAATAGTTAAATAACAAATCGAGTGTGGCTTGAGATCATTCACCAGAAGAATCACCGTTTGGATTCCCAATGTTCTCATGTGAGATCGCTTCCTTGTGCTAACGATCGAAAATCGAGTTAGCAGAGCACTTAACTGAAACATCTTAATTTAGTTCCTCCTAAACACTACACTACCCTATTGCTCTAGCTCTGCTGGGGACTTGTAGTATCACTACATTTTGTCTAAAAGCTTGTGGTTGACCCTGAAAAGCTGGGCAATCTCAATAAGCTTTCAAGTGGGAACAAGAGCTCAGTTACTCTTTATTTAGAAAATAATCTTGAACAATCGTTCTGGCTTATGAATCTGCCATATTTCCTTTGAAAGGAGCGGTTGAAGGGAGTTTTGCTGTTGTCTAAAAGGCCAATTTTTCAAGATTCATAGTTAGCTTTACAGGCTCTTTGACCAACCTCACAAGCAGACATTCCATTGTGATTGTGGTGTATTATTAACTTAGTGTGACAAGTCCATTAAGAAGGTAGTCTCATATTAGGCGGTCTGAATGTGTCTTGTCAACTCTGATTTCGTGCTGAGATCAAGTTGCATGCATGGGTGTAAATCAATTATGTTTCTTCTCATGCTGAATCCACTGAAAGTTGTGCTATATTACTTTTGTCAAGCTATGCCTGTTCATTGAGTTTCTGGGTTCTGCTTGGTTTATAACAAAATTGATGGAGTCTTTTAGGTTTCATATGAGCAACTGAGTTCTATAAGGTTTCTGATGGACCATTTATTAACATTTATTGCTTCAACAGGCATTGTGTTTTTGATCTCCTAGGAACATAAGTGGTATAGGATTTTATGATTCCATGTGTTTTCAAGTTGGAAGGTATAGGGCATTATTTTCTTATCTAAGTTGACTGATTTTCATTGCACTTCCTTGCAGACTCTAGGTTTACTCAGCAGGAACTTCCTGCATGCAAGCCGCTGCTGACACCTGGATGGGCAAGTCATTATGGAATCTTTTGCTTACATACTCAGAAATTTAGTGTACATTTCCTAAATATGTATCCTAACATCTTATTGTTGCTTGTATTGCAGGTTATTGGTATCTTTATGTTGGTTGGTGTGATTTTTATTCCTATTGGTGCAATCGCCTTGCATTCATCCAATAATGTAAGCATTCAGAGCACCTATATCAAGTTTAAGCAACAACTATCGATCATTCATTTAATTAGTTTTTCCAATGGCTCCACAAGCGTTCTCTTATTGGGTTTGTAAAGGCGTAGTTGTTACTAGTTAGAACTTACTATGGAATCACTGTTAGCTAATTATCAATGTATTTGCCTAAATATTGAAGGTTGTTGAAATCGTGGATCGATATGAGACTGCATGTATACCCAATGCTTCAACTAAAGAGGAGAGGCTGCAACACATTCAAGATGCCACGACTGAAAAATCATGCATCAGAAATTTGACGGTGAGTTCTAGAACATTAGGTAATTGTTGAAGAATTTGGAATTTTCTCTTCATATTCTAGGCATTTATATGACGATTGGGTATGGAATGGAGGCTCACACCAAGCAAATTGTTTATCCTTTATGCAAGGTTTGGGTTGCCTTGCCTAGTGGAATGTTTTTGTAACCTTTTGTGATGTCATGTTGTGACAATCAGTTCTTGGGGCATATAGTTTAATGTCTATCTTTTGCTAAACATCATAAGATCAATAATCATTAGAGTTTTGTTGGCACACTTCTGTCTTCATGCACTCTCCCATGAATGTATAACCTTTTTTTGGAAAGAGAACCATATGACTACACTACCTTGTTCTTCATCTTATCATTCTTCATAAACTCATGATGTCTTTTAAGCCTTTGCTAAATAGACAATGGTAGATTGAATTTTCTGCTAGAATATTATTTTTTAAGCACACTTTGTTAAGTGACCATGTTATTCATGATCTCTAGTATCTTTCCGTCTTTAGCATCTTTCTTAAATCTCTAGAGCTTAATATTGTCAAAACTTTAGTTTTGTGTGGTGGGTGCTATAATCCAGATATGTCTCATGTGCTTGTGCTTGTTTTTTGCTCTTAAAAGAAGACGATTCTTTCAAAATGATCTTACATGTGCTTTTACTTGTCCCTATGATCTGTATGGAGATAAGGATTTTGCAGGTTGAACTAATTGAGCAGCAAAATGTGACTAGACCCTAGGGAGTTTACTCTTTTGAAGATTATGTCTAAGTTGTGAAATCGTTTATTGATGACCTGCACATTTTAGCAAGATGTAATGACATTGATTTCTTTGTGTTCTTAGGTTCCAAAAAAAATGAAATCTCCAGTTTATGTCTACTATCAATTGGATAATTACTACCAGAACCACCGACGGTAATACTTTTCTCAATTCTTTTTACATGTTTGAGTTGCAAGTGCGAAACTATAGTACTTTGCTTAGTTACTTATGGTTGATCTTTTCCTTTTAGCAAATTTCACAAAACCATGATCGATTATGGATGCTGAAGAGTCTCATTATAAATCTGGCCACAAGAGTAGTTTCTTTCACCGTCCAGACTCACTGACTTCTCTATTTGTCCATATATTTTGACTGCTGCTCTAGGAGTAATTAAGTATTACACCCACCTTTGATGTGCAGGTATGTGAAGAGCAGAAGTGACAAGCAGCTATTGGATGGTACTGTGTCCAACAGTGACCTTGATAGTTGCAAACCTGAAAAGCTCTTAAATAAGAACCCTATCATTCCTTGCGGTTTGATAGCTTGGAGTCTCTTCAATGACACATACTCCTTCCAGATACAGAACAAGGGGCCCATAACCATCAATAAACGTGGCATTTCGTGGAAGAGTGACAGGGATCATAAATTTGGAAGCACTGTTTTTCCGAAAAACTTCCCAAATAATTTCCATGACAATGGCAGCCTAATTGGAGGTGCAATGCTGAATCCAAATATACCAGTGAGTAATTTGGGTTGAAGTTACTTCTAGATCATTGTTTGCTTGGATATAGAAGAAGCCGAAGCCATTTAATTGTTGTTTTTTTTTTATTAACTTCTAATCTCCTTGCAGTTGAGTGAAGATGAAGATTTGATTGTATGGATGAGAACTGCTGCTTTACCAACTTTCAGAAAGTTGTGGGGGAAAATTGAGACAGATCTTGAAATGGGGGACATGATAACAGTAAACATTAGCAATGTTTACAACACATACAGTTTTGGTGGAAAAAAAAAATTGGTCCTCTCAACTACCAGTTGGCTTGGTGGGAAAAATCATTTTCTGGGAATATCGTACCTAACAGTTGGAGGACTCTGCATCTTCTTGGCGTTTGTTTTCTTCATTCTGCACTATAAAAACCCAAGGTAATGACTAACAATTGTGGAGTCTGTGTAGCTGAGTATGAGTATGACTGTGCTTGTGAAGGCTAGCCCATGAACAGCTGCTGCTAAATTTTTGAATTTTGTAGATTAGGGGCAATTCCACTTTCAATAATTCCATTAGCATCTTTCATGGTGTATTTTCAGGCCTCTTGGTGATACATCGTACCTGTCTTGGAACCGGAAGAACATCAACGCACCTGCTATGTTGTCGCATTAGGTAGACCTTTTGGATTGATCTGGCAAGCCTCTGTAAATGGATATAGTGCATGACCAGAATCTACTTGATGTACTTTTTTCAAGTTTGATCTAAGCAAACTCGGTTCTTTATGAAGTCTGCTTATGCTTGAGCATAAGCCCCTTTGTGGCTATTTGCAGTCTGTCGTTGTCTTTTTTTGGATACGAGCTTATTTGTGAATAATCATTGATCCCTAATTGTGCAGGCAATGTGGGTTATTTTGCCATTTGGAACATCGTAGAAAATACTACTATTCTGTGTAACCGCTTTTCCATTTCTTTGAGCTCTATCACAAAATGATATATTATTATGGTACAGTGCAAAAATAATAAAGCTTTAGCATTTGTTGGTTTGTATCATATATCTGTTGTCAATCGGCGTCAAATTTTTTACTAGTATTTGATAAGTGACAATTATTGCAGATTGTCCCCATTTCAGAGTAATCCGAGATAATCAGACTGAAATGTTGACTTGGGTATATAGCTTCTCTGAGTTTCTATGCAAAAAGTTTTGGATTCTAATAAAACTCAGATATAACCTGCAATTGGTGGGATAGAATCATAAAACAATCATTGCTGGCTAAGTTTGCATTCAAGTCATTTGATACTTGGCCTCATTGTTTCAATCTTCAGAGTTTGGCATTCTTTCTTTTGATCATCCCAAATGGCCTTGCTAAAGCTTGATTTGGTTTGCTAATTACGATTTTCTTCCAAGTATCAAAATTTGTAGTGTGAATACTATTCAGTTGAGCAAGACATCAGCTGCTGAGGATCGGTTAAAAAACCTAAATGGTCAAGGCTTGCGGGATCATCACGAAAAGAACAAGCCTTGAGTTGATGCATCGTTACTGAAATTCATCATGAATTCAACAAGCTATTTTGTGCACTTCATGAAAACTTAGGCAGATTGACCTGGTTTGAGGAAGAAAATGTCAGGTTGGCAACATACAGTGACAACGTAAACTAAGCATTTTGTGCTATAATTGAATATTCAGCTCTTAAGAGTGTCTTAACAAAAGGGCCTCAACTCCATTCTTCAATGCATTCCAAGGAAAAACCTGATGAGAAAGCTTATGATCCCTTGCCAGCTAGATTTTCCAGAGCAGAATAATATGCACCAATGCCAAAAAGCAGATACAAAGAATCTTTATGACCAACCAAAACTACTGGGGCCTTTCTTAGAGTTCATACACATGTTAAGACTAGTTAATCCTTATAAGTTCAGACCAAAGTGTTCTCCGTGTGTAAATATTGTATTTTATAGAAAAGGCTCATTGGTTTCCAGACAGGGTCATCGGTGTTGTTTTGGCCAAATCGGTGATCTGATGGTTTCGCTGCTTTTGCTAGATGTAAAATCAGTTTTTCATTTTTAACAAAGGAAAGGGAGGTTACTACTTGCACAAAATTCGTGTCATGTGCTTGACAAATTCCAAGGCCTAGCTATGGAGTGTCATAACAACATAGTAAGCACACTATGAAAGCTTGAAAAAATCAGCTATGGAGTAGAAGACAAAAGCAAGAGAGAGAGGACTTCAAAGCTCACACAACTTGAATGATTATTCAAAGAGTAGTAGGGCGTGGAAACCCTTCCAAACTTTGGGCTACTTTTAGCATGTAATCTATAGAGGTGGTGTCTCGCTAATTCTAGCTCTAGAACCCACATGGGTCCTCAGCTTACTTGTTATTACTTGCCTAATTAGCACAAGTGGGGTGTACTATGTACATAAATGTTTTACTCCCATGTCTTATGCACAACTTACAAGTTACAAGTATACAAGCCTTAAGGAGCAAAATTGGCATTTATTTCAACACCCCCCTTAAATGGCTATTTTGTTTATACCAACACCTAGCACGTTACGAAACTTTTCAAAGTTTTCTTTACTAAGTGTCTTAGTAAAGATATCTGTTGCTTGATCGCTGGTATCACAGTACTCGAGCTGAATTTCTTCGCTTTGTATCTTCTCTCGTAAGAAGTGCTTGTTTATCTCAATATGCTTCGTACAAGTGGTCATTGTACCTTTCACGGTTTCCACACAAATAGGAGTCATATTTTCTTCACATTGGATGTCCAATTCCTCTGCCAGTTTTTCTGACAAGTAGTTATGTGACGCTCCCAGGTCTACCATGAAGTAAATGATCATGTCTTGAGTACAGCCTTTCAGGTACAATAACTTATAATCCTCTCGTAGGAGCTGCCATGAGATGTTCACGATACGCCGCAAGTGCCCCTATCTGTTGTAAGGCATTCAGGTCGGACTCCGTCAAATCCGTTTCTGGGTCTTCTTCGTCATCCTGTTCACCATCTTCTTAATCGAATGTCTCTCTCTCCATCCTATCAAATCCTTTAATGGCAGCCATGATTTGCTTGTTCAATGGTTTGGGGCATGACCTCCAAGAATGACCTTGCTGATGGCAGTTGAAGCAATGCATGGAACTGCCCACTGTTGGTGAGCTGTTGTTGTGACTAGTTGAAGGTCCAGCATTGTTTCTTCTCTGGAACGTGTTCCCTCCATTGTTGCCTTGGTTGCCAAACCCTGTTTTTGCTGGGAATTTGTTCATGCTACTCGAGGCTTGGTTGCCATTTGAAACTGAGTCCCCCCTTGAAAAGAAGCTCGGACTCGGTCTGGATCCACTAAATACTCTTGTTGAGGTTGAGGGAGCAGTTGGTGCCAATGTGCTCTCATAATCACAAACCATTTCAGCCGCCCGAATAGTTGAATTGAAATCATGGGGCATGTAGCTGTCTATTGCACGTCAGGTCCAAGACTGCATTCCAGACAAGAGGTAATGAGTTTTGTCCGCCTCGGACATATCTTCAATAACCCATGCACTCTGTCTGAATTAATTGAGGTACTCTCGCAATGAACCTTTCTGCTGAGCCCTGATAATTCTGTCCTCAATCTCATGTGTGAATCCTTCGGTATGAACTCCTCTAGTAACGCGGTTTTGAATGCATCCCATGTCTGGAAATGCATTCCTGCCATCCGGTACCAATTTGTAGTGTAGCCCTCAAAATATGCTAATGCCAAGTCCGTTCTTTCTTCTTCAGGAGTGTTCATCAGACGAAAGTAATGGTCCATGTGAAACAACAAATCTTCCACAATTCGAATGTCATGCTCTCCTTTGAAAGTAGATGGTGCTTTTATTTTGGCAGTCTTCTTTGGGCTTTCTGTGTTTCGCGCTCGTGGTTCTCTTGGTATCTATGGAGGAGGCACCGCTGCATTCCCTCTAGTTGCCTCCAACTCTTCAAACCTGGCTTCAAGCTGTGTTAGCCCGTCTCTCATTTCTTTAGCAAGGTCGAATTGAGTAAGGTTCATGGCTCACAGGGATGTTTGCCATTCTTTCCTTTCTATTTCTCTGTCCTTCTTCACCTCGCTAAGCATAGCCGTCATTGCACTTGATAAGTATTGCCGCATCTTCACTTCAAAGAGGTCTTGTTGTGCCTCTGGCATGGGTTCGTCTCTTGGTGTAGGTTTAGAAGGGCCACCCATCTCTTCTTGGAGAGGCGCCACTGTGGAGTGCATACGCTCTTTCTTTCTTGACTTGGACCTGGTGCCATCTCGATGCATGCGGGAGCCGTATTCTCGAACCTGCTCCTCTCCGTCCGTCAATGCTCGTAACTCATCAAGGTGGTCGTCCATTATAGTAAGAGGTGTACTTCCAACAGATTATCGCCTCAATCCTTTTTATTTTTTAAAACTCTCCCTTCTGTCAGCTAGGCCCCACAGCTCTCTTTTCTTCTTTATTAAATCAGCTTCAATGAAAATATCCCCTCCTCAAACTAGCACGCTCACATCACCTGAGAGCCAAGTAGGAACCAGGTCATTTGTGTCCAAGCAAGCACACAACAAACGGAACATACCAACCAAAGCAAACACAGAGGATCCCTCTCAAGCCACAATCCCCCTTGAGACCGGACGTAGGACCTTTGCCTAGCCGCGCCCACACAAATCTATCACAGAATTAGCCCACGGGGAAACATCCATCCAACCATTCGTGCTTTCACCATTAAACAGCACATTGCCTCAGTCACGTCCCACCACTTTTTGGTCGATAGCCCTCATAGCTAAACGATCGGCAGCTATCCCGCACCGGCAGCTAACCAACCACCCGTGCTTTACACCCGAATTCGAGCAGCATCTCTGTATCAATAAATAACCCGTATAGTTCGAATATGTCACCCCGCACCCCACAAGGCACAGACCGTGCTTTCACCAACCTAATGGCAACACATTGCCTCATCTGTCCTATGTGCAGACGGCGCCATGCCCGAAGCGCGGGAACTGACCGTGCTTACACCTCAAGGGCAACACCTTGCCTCATCAAGTCCCCCGTTCTGCCGACCACCCCGACCGTGGACGCATATGTGCTTACACTGTGGGCAGCACCCTGCACAACGGTTGACCTGACAAATCCCAAGACGTGGCCATCCCTATGAGACTTGCGTAGCTGACCGGCTAGTCGGCTCTGATACCACATGTTGCGCCGGCGTCTCAAAGGGTGCTGGGACTTGAGCAGTTTCCCCAACACGCGCTTAAGTCTAACATTCATCCATCATGCACTTATGTAAAAGCCAACTCAGAAACGTAACAAGCTTAACCATTCAGACTTAAGAAAACTGGAATCCCAACCAACCCGAAAGCCAATTCAGAATCCGTCCCCAAAAGGTAACCAAAGGCAAAGACAAGCCACACATGAAACCCAAGGCATAGTGGTCGCCAAACTGACCAATTGGCATAGCGGCAAGCCACACGTCGGTGACGTGGACCCCTAGGCGCCGGCGACGCAAAAAGGTTGTAGTAAGGGTCCTTCCACTTGGACCAGTCCCGGAGGCGAAACTGAAATGGTAATCATCCCCAAGGATCAACTTTATTAGATCTGGAAGATGTTACATTCATACATAGACTGACCGGTCTCGGGGCCACCAACACGTGCTGGGCATTGTGCCTGGCTTGTGTTGGTAGAGGGAGCTGAGACCTGGCAACTGGATTCCTGGCGCTGGTTGAACTGCCCAAGTTTCTGTCTGCCGGACTTCCCCTATAGTTCTGCTGTGATTCGGCGCACCCCCTCTGTCCTGAAATATAGTGCTTTCTGGTAAAGCACGCTTTTTAGGACTTAGTTTTTATTTTGCTGATTAAGCCTGGCAAGCCTGGCAGAATCAGTCTGGCTCCCGGACATGGGTCCCGGGAGCCGTCCTGACAGCAGAATCAACTTGCTTCCTGACTAGGCCATGACTCGAGCTCCAGAGCTAGCTCATGACTTGTGACTACTTGACTGGCTCACCACAGGTCGAAGGCTCAGTCCTTGATGTTCTAACTTGCTTTGGGACCTTAGAGAGTGTCACCCCTTTGAGTCTTACAGGGCACGCTGGGTGCACCCGAGTCAGCTTTACAACAGGTAGCCAAGATGTCCATACCTCTCATGCCACAACCTATCCACATTACTTCCTTTTGCTGTATAAGCATGCTGACTAGGGATAGAAGTGTACAACCTGTATAGATTATCTTCCTGCAATCTTTTGGCCACAACCTTCATATTATCACTCAAGTCCAACACAAGACAAGAAGTAGCATCAAATTCTAGTTTCATATTTTGTTGAGTGATAGCTCCTACTGAAAGAAGATTTTTAGCAAGTCCCGGTACATATAAGACAGTATTAATGACTTTGACTTCTCATGATGGAAGCTTTACAGGTACTGTGCCCTTTCCGTTGACCTTATGTGTTGAGTTGTCACCTAGGCACACCTCTTGTCCCAAGCTTTCACCACACCACAGGCAACACAATATTTACATTTTGTGTTTTCAATCAAAGGTAGAATTGGTAGACGAGGTGTAGATGTCATAGTCACGTAAGGTTGGATGCACATCTTCCAAAGTCATTTTGGTGTGAGGTTCTCACTTGTGCCAATTACTTGTATAATAGATTGCCTAGTCTTGCTATTGGAGGAAAAACACCATTTGAATTATTGTATAAGAAGAAGCCAAAAGTTGATCATCTTAACCTATTTGAAGAGCTTTGGCCAGTGTATAGGGACCTGAAAAACTCATTTACTTATGTTATGAAGAGCCTAAAGATGTCCAAGAAACTCTTCAATCCAAGATGTGGGTTGAAGCAATGACCCAAGAGTTTGAAGCCTTGATGTCAAACAACAATGGGAGCTTGTGGAGCCACCAAACAACATGCATGTGATTGGATGTAAGTGGGTTTTCAGAATCAAGTATAATCATAATGGATCTATCAATAAGTATAAAGCAAGACTTTGTGCCAAAGGCTACTCACAAATCAAGGGTCTTGACTATGAAGACACCTCTGCACCAGTTGCAAAGATGGTAACAATCCGAATACTTATATCTCTTGCATGTTTTCACAATTGGATTATGTTCCAGCTTGATGTTTCTAATGCATTTTTCAATGGTTACCTTGAGGAGGAGATTTACATGGAGCAACCTCCAGGTTTTGTGAAAAAAGGTGATGAATCAAAAGTTTGTCTTTTGTTCAAAAGTCTCTATGGACTGAAACAAGCACCAAGGTCTTGGTATGCAAGGCTCAACTCCTCATATCACTCGGATTTTGTCTAAGTGAATATGACCCTTCTTTGTATTATAAGTTTGTAGATAACTTTGTAATTATTCTTCTCATCTATGTAGATGATATCATTCTTTGTGAAAATAATGAGAAGCTAGTTGAAGAAACTAAGTAAGATGCAGGACTTAGGAGTTCTTCACTATATTCTTGGCCTTAAAATAGATTTTTGGAAAGGTCATGCATTTATAAGCCAAAGTAGATATGCACTTTCCATGCTCAAGAAATTCCAGATGGAAAATTGTAAAGGCATAGATACACCTATGGAGCACACTGTAAAAGTTCCTATGAAAGATGATGCAAAATCCTTTGAAGACATCACTCTTTATAGGAGCCTTATTGGCTCACTTATTTGGTTAACAATGACTAGGCCTGATCTAAGCTTTTGTGGTCATAAGCTAAGTCAACACATGCAGGATCCAAAGTTATATCATTGGAAGTTGGCTAAAAGAATCTTGAGGTATATATCTTCTACCTTAGATTATGGATTATTCTACAAGGGAGAAGATCTGACTTTGATTGCCTTTTCAGATTCAGATTTTGCAAGAGACAGGTTGGATAGAAAATCCACAAGTGCTTACACTATATTTCTTGGAGGGAACTTGGTTTCTTGGCTATCAAAGAAGCAGGCAACCATTTCCTTATCATCATGTGAAGCTGAGTACAAATCTCTTACAACCACAACAAAGGAGGTTTTATGGATCAAAAGGCTACTTTTGGAACTAAAGTGTTATGCAGATGAAGATCTTCCAATTACCAAGAATGACAACATTTCTACTCAAGCTCTTGCAAATAACCCAGTTTTCCATGCAAGAAGCAAACACATCGAAGTAGCTCATCATTTTGTAAGAGAAAAAGTCATTGGGAGAGAGATCTCACTGGAGCATGTTGATTTCGCAAATTGTGTTGCAGATCTTCTCACCAAGCCACTACTCAAGAATGTCTTTATCAAGATGAGGTCTAACCTTGGCCTAATTTCGAAGTCTATGTTGATAGGAACATAAATTTTAAGGAGGAGTGTGAAGATTATTAAAATATTATCTTCCTATCTCGAGTTTGGGGCCATGTCCATGGTTATTTCCACTATATTTCGTGTTGTACATAAAAGGTATGTGAATTGAGCACATAACCTTCTAGTATAGGTCGGATTTGAGTAAGGTAGATTCAATTGTGATGACATGCAGAAGTTTAGATAGCATGCAATGTCATACTGTATGCATGCAAGCCACATGCAATTAGTGCATGCAACATGCAAAGTGGTTTCTGTGATCTACACATGTCTAGGCAATTTTATGAGTTGACATGCAGTACATGCAACATCCATGCATGCAGTTACACATGTGGATCTCTGGTAGGTGAATTAGTTCAGTTAAGTGGACTTTCCATGCAACTCCACTGTAGGAATTCGAGTCTCTCTCATGTAGGGAAAGCTTGGCATGTTTTTCCATATTGTGAATAATGAGATTTTGGTGTTTTGGACTCATTCTCTCTCTACCCGAGTTTTCCATCATTGATTTTCTCTCTCTACCTGAGAGCAGGCTGTTTTTCCCATACTGAGCACTTAGAATTATTTCTGACATTCAATTCTCATAGTAAGAAGTTAGATTTTTTCATCAGATGTATGCCATTGTGCTCTTGTCATAGATTTTTCAAGTATATAGTAAGATCTTGTAGGGTGTGTGGTGAAGTTCACACATGCTAAAAACTTCACACCAAATCATGGATTGCAACTATGATTTAAGCTAGTGTCGAGTAGGATTGATTTTTTCAAGTTACTAATAAGTGTCAATTTTCTAGAGTGGTAATGGTTTGATGGTAAGTAATGATTGGATAAGAAAGTCAAACTTATATATCACATAAATTGTAATTCCTTTCTTACCTTAGGGTGGAATATGTGTATTTTTTTTATCTATATGTTTATGATGGTATTAGCTATTGATTCAATGTCCATTGACAAATAGATTTCATTATCTTTTCATTCAATTTGAAGAATGATTTACCTTTCATAATACAAATCTTTCTAATTTCACTTAAGTATGTTGGACATCTAGAACATTTTTGTCCTTTCGTCAACTCCCTTCTTTTATGGGCATTGATCATATTGACAAGATTTGGTGGAACATTTGACCTCTTTGAAAAATCACTTGAGAATGACCTCTTTGTTGACATTCACAATAAATGATGTAGGAGAGATACAGAGGTACATAGTTTATCACTTGCATTCATTATACATCATTGTTTCTTGGAAACTCTGTAATTATTCTAATACATTGCCATTATTAACCTTCACATCGTAAAAAATGATGCCATTCAATAGCAAGTCTGTATGGCTGAATCTCTTGCATTTGGTATGAAAGCAAGCAATAAAGAGATCAGCCACTAATTTCCAAAGAGAAGCATAGCAGTGGAAAAAAAGACAAACCACATTCTCATATAATATTTTGCATTTAGAACATACATGCGTTACATCTTCTCTATAGTGAGCACAGACAAGAAAAGAGGGCTGAAAAATCCTAAGAGATAAGACTCTGAGTCTGCCAAGTTCTAATTTTATGGGTACGACAAGACCTAGCTTTCTAAAGGGGGGGGATCAGAAAGATTCCATTTGGAATTGTACCAGGAGAAAGTAAAGTTCGGCTCTTTCATGACAGTGAAGACGGAAGAATAGGAGACTTTACCAGACCTGTTCAAGGCCTTGAAAAGCCAATTGTTGTTCTGGTCCATGGAAGAAAAAGTAGACAAAGGCCCAAGGTCTCCATGAGTGAAAACGTAGGAAATAAAGTTTGTTTCATGAGAGAAGAGCCCAAAGTCAGTTTTGAAGTGGGAAAGGCCAAGGAAGTAGATGAAATTCATTATGTGTTCTCAGGTGACAGGACCCTTACGAGTGAGACTACGACATAGTCTGCTTTTGATCAGAATTGATGGTGATTGCTTTAGAAAACCACAGAGATTCCAGAGGGGAGATAGAGTTACCACCTGTCCATAAAGTAAGCTCATGCATGGAGAGGGGAACTCTATAAATAGATTTGAACAGAGGAGGGAGAGAAATGGAGAAGAAAGACGAACGGGTGAACTCAAGAAAATAGGAATGAGAGATGTTATCCTGAAGCGAAGGAATAGAAATGATAGACCTCATCAGAAGGGTCTAGGGTTGTGGACAATAAAAATTGGAATGAATTTGTCTATAAATGAGGGAAAGGGAAGTAGTAGAGGGATCGAGAAGATCAAAACCCCCAAGGTTCTTAGGAGCAGTACAAATATCCCAGTTAAGGAGACTAGGATGATCATTCAAAAGGCATTTTCAGAAGGACTTGACAATAGAGAGAGAGTAAGAAGGCGGGAGAAACCAAATGAAGAGAAAGTGAGTGAAGTAGGAAGAGATGATGTATTTGAGAACTATGAGTCTGGTTGGGAAGGAGAGGTCAAACGAATCCCAGAGTAGTATTTTATTACTAATTCTTTCCATGATCCAATTGAAATGGTTTCTATCAGAGAGGGAAGCACGAAGAGAAAAATCAAGATACCTAAAAATGGTGCTGTGGGGAAGGACGTTAAGTCCAAGATTCATGGAGGGGCATCATGCAATAGGACAATAATATCAGATTTTGAAAATTGATCAAAGAGTCAGAAAAATCACAAAATTGATAAGGAAGAGGGAGGTAGAGCTAAAGGCCAATAGGGAAAAGTGAAAGGTCGAAAGGCCAATAATGAAAAGTGAAAGGTTGAAAGAAGGAAGAGGAATTTAGTTTGAGGATATGAAAAATGAGGGGTTCTATAGCAAAGACAAACATATAGAGTGAGAGAGAGCATCCTTGTCTGATACCACTAGAAATAGAGAAGGAAGGGAATAGGACTCCCTGGAAGATAATGGAAGAAGAGGCAGGAGCAAAGAAGGCATGGATGAGCTTGATAAGGTAGTTAGAGAGTCCGAATGAAGAGCAACAAGCAAATATGTAGTTCCAACTATTTGAAAACTTTGTCAAAGTCGATCTTGAGAAGGAGGGCCAGATAATTAAACCAGAGGGAAGAGTTGATGGCTGACCAAATGTTTAGGATGTTATCAAAGAGGGACATTTGTTTTATAAAACCAGTTTGACTTTTGAAGAGATGAGAGGGGCAATCCTCTTGGCAATAGCTTTAGCTATAATTTGTAGGAGGTGTTCAACATGGTAAGAGGGTGATAATCATAGACACTAGAGGGGGAGTCAACTTTGGGGATGAGTTTAATTAGTCCTTGGAAGAAGGTAGAAGAGAAGGAACCCATGGAGAGAGCGTTGTTGGTGGCCAGAAGAAGGGAAGGATCGACAATAGTCTAGTGAGCTAGGGATAAATTAGGGGTGACACCATCGAGGCCAGGAGTTTCATCTCTATTTATGGATTTAAGAACATAGTGAAGTTCTTCTAAAGATAGAGGGGAGAAGAGAGAAATAGAGTCAATAGGTGACAACGGGGAGGGGGAGCAGTAACTGAGAATGTCCTGAATGGAGATTTTAGGAGGAGAGGCATGGTTAGAAAGACTCGAGAAGTGGTTGAAGAAGGAATGGCATATGGCTTCAAAGGAGGGGAGGGAAGAACCATTAACAGTGAGCCCACAAGAGTCTTCGCGCTTTTGTTGGGCTTTGAGTTTTTTGAAGAAAAAGACCGAGGGAAGGTCAGCTTCCCATAGCTAGTTTAGGTGAGTTCTTTTTTTGAAGAATAATAGCTTTGGATTGATCAGTGATTCTAAGAGAGTTGGAGGCTTCAAGAAACTCATCAGCTCTAAGGGCAGGATCAACTGACAGGACTCTATCATAGGTAATGGATGAGAGAGCTTGTCTAAGGGAGAATTCAAGGAGGGAGGAGGAAGAGCTCACTAGTGTCCCTTGATGGTAAATAAAAGAGCCAGAGAAATCAATAATGTCATCCAAGTTCACAAGAGTTGAGATGGTGGAAGAAAGAGCAAGGCGAAGAGTCTTATTCTAGATCAACAAATTTTTCATAATAAAAACCGAATGACGTTTTGAAGGCTTGACTGGAAAGAGATTGAAACGGAGAGCAACATGAAGGTAATCAGAAAGAGGAAGAGAAGGAATGATATTACAAAAAATGCGACTCATCCAATTTCCATTGAAAAGGTAAAATCTGTCAAGTTTAGCAGCAGTGAAAAAAGAAGAGGAGCGACCGTGTGAAGACAGGGGGAGTTGCAATGGGATAGAGCATCAAAACAATTAAAATTGTCCACCAAAGAGTCTCAGGCTGGCCTTTCACCAAAAATGATGCAATTGGTGTGAAATTTCACACATGTGGGAATGCCCTAATGTGTGAGAATGATCTCCTAAGCAAAGCTTTTGCACTTTAGATCAACACTAGATTGAAATCCAAGATCTATGTCAAAATCTAAGGCAAAGAGGCAAAGATAGATGCATAGATTGATAACCAAAAGTAGTTTCACACGTGGGAAAAGTACATCATGAAAAAACTAAGGCAAATTAAGCTCCTCTCTTTGGGTAGAGAGAAAATAGAGTAGTTTACCCTTGGGTAGAGAGAGAAGGAAATACACACAAAACTTGATTGCTCTCAAATTGACTCAAAAACTCACATAGATTATGATTGGTAATGAGAGTACATATAAAACTCGTGGAATACATGCTTGCCTCCTATGGGACCCCTAATCATAGCCTCTCTAATCCTATTGGATGAGTGATGCATCCATCTTATAATTCTATTGGACCCTTCATATGGATTTCTCAATTCTGATTGGACCCTTTGACTTTTGCCAACACTTTGACTTGATCACTCATCAAATTACATCTCCACAAGTGTCACAAGCCTAACTAGCTCGAGTTTGCATCACAAATTTCTTTTGGCCAAATTGTGGCTTTACATGTGAAATTGACCATTTTGCCCTCTATGCCAATTTTGGCCCTATTAAAGTCCTACACAAAGATGCTTGACATAAAACACTTATCAGACCCCTATAGCCATGATAGATAACTTTTCATTATTTTCACACTCCTCCTAAAAAGATATATACTCTAAAACAACATGGATCTTGGAGTCATTCCAAGATTGGATCTATGTTTGATGAAGGAACTCTTGAGTAGAGGCTTGCTGAGTAGATCGACAATACATGAAGATGAATCGATATGCTCCAAATGGATCTCTCCTCCAATAAGCTTCTCTCCTGCAAAGTGGTTTGCCACTTCTATGTGCTTGCTTCTTGCATGAAAAATTGGATTATTTGCAAGAGCTTGGGTCGAGATATTATCACAATAAATCAATGGTAGCTCCTCCTCTTTGATGCACTTTAGCTCCAATAAAATCCTCTTGATCCAAAGCACTTCTTTTGTTGATGTAGTGAGTGCTTTATACTCGGCCTCACAAGAAGAAAGAGAGATAGTATCTTGCTTTTTGGAAAGCCAATATATGAGATTTCCTCAAAAAAGATACTGTATGCACTTGTGGACTTTTGATCCACCTTATCACTTGCAAAGTCCGAATCCGAGTAGCCAATAATGGATAGATCTTCACTCTTGTAAAGTAAACCATAATCATGTGATGAAGATATATACCTTAGGACCCTCTTGGCCATCTTCCAATGTTGGATCTTTGGATCTTGCATAGATTGGCTCAACTTGGGCACACAATAGCTCAAGTCGGGCCTAGTGATATGGTTAAGCCATAACAAGGAGCCAATAAGACTCCTAAAAAGTGTGATGTCCTCAAAGGATCTTTCATCACCTTTATTAGGATGTTTTACAATGTGCTCCATTGGTGTATCAATGCCCTTACAACTTTCCATATGATATTTTTTCAACATAGCAAGAGCATATCTAGATTGACAAATAAAAGCATAATCATCATGAAAGTCAATCTCTAGGCCTAAGATATAATGAATCTCTCCTAGATCTTGCATCTTAAATTCTTTTCAAAGTGCAACTTTAGTCTCATGAACTAATTTGATACTACTTCCAAAAAGGATAATGTCATCTACAAAGATCAGAAGAATGACAATATCACCAGCAACAAACTTTATATACATGGAAGGATCATAGTCACTAAGAGTGAATCCTAGTGAGATAAGAAAAGAGATGAGTCTTTCATACCAAGATCTTGGTGCTTGCTTGAGTCCATAAAGACTTTTGAAGAGCAAGCACACCTTTGATTCATCCTTGATGAATCCTTGAGGTCATTCCATATAGATTTTCTCTTCAAGATATCCATTGAGAAATGCATTGGAAACATCCAATTGGAACACCTTCCACTTGAAATAGGTAGCAAGAGATATAAGAATCTTTATTTTCACCATCTTTGCCACAGTGCAAAAGTCTCTTCATAATCAAGTCCATGGATTTGAGCAAATTTCTTGGCACATAATTGTTAGCTGATGCCATGCCCCTGACGTGTTGATGCAATGCCTCATCACCCAAAAAGGGTTTCCAGTGGAGATGAAGTTGAGAGCCGAGTTTGAGAACACGAGAATTACTAGTGATACACTAAGTGCATATACTGTGAGCCCCATGGTAAGTCCCGAAAGATGGATAACCATGCGGGAGCTAGTAATTTAGACCCTCTCAACTTAAGTTATGTTTTTTTTTAAAAAAGGCCTCCTATTATCATGTAAGAGGTGGAACCCAAAAGATTATAGAATGGGGTTCACTTGTAAGTCAAGAGGTGGAACTCAAAAAATTATAGATTGTGGTTCACCTCTTGCAAGCACAAATAGGAGCCTCCTCCACGAGTTTCATAGCATGTGTATGTACTGAAATGTTGTTGCTTTGTTAATTGAAGATCATTCTACTTCCATTTCCTTCCATGCTCCATCTTCATGCATTTAGTTTGGGTACTGATGTATGAATATGCTTGTTGTTTCTTTTTCTCTTAAGGATTGGTTTGGGTTTAGCATCAGGTAGATGTGCAAGACTTGGAGATTGATCCACCATTCCACTGAGTTATGATGTTTCCTGGTTTCTGGCTCCTTGAGGAGTTTTTGCTACAAGTGTTGAGTGACAGTTGTAGCAAGCACTTTGTAGAATTCCCATTTGGTTAGCTAGAAGTTGTGTTGATTATCTTGTGATTCCAGTAGGAGTAGAATAGATTAGGAATGATCCACAATCTATAAAAATAAAGAAAGAACTAAAACAATTTGTAGAATTGTAGTAATTCGAGCTCTGACAGATCTTATAATCAAGATGAGCTTCCATTGTCAATCAAGGATCGAAATCATGCCATAAGTGTGCCAACTGACAGGTGGGACACATCATCACTATACTACAAAACCAAATCTGTGACTAAGCCATTGCCTATCTGATTGTAGTCACGAGATTCCTTGCCAGTAGAAACTCTGTCAGACAGAATTTGAGCTATCATCGTGTAGATTCAGACAGAGTACTAGCACTTAACTGAGAAGTAGTGTCTAACACTGGCCGTTGAGAAGTAGATGCTCAACAAACACTGATTAGGATCAGTAAAACATTGGCTGAATCACTGCAAAAGAGATTCTGGGAAAAAGAATCTTAGCAAACATTGGCGTCCTTTGCCATTGCCAATCTTCTTGACTTTAGAACAAAGAAGTCGATTTTTTTCAAGCCCATTCTACAGTTCTTGCTCACTACTGATTGTTTGCTTGATGTCCTGCATTTCATCATTTTCCCAAGCACGCATTCTATATTTTTGTTTGTTAGATCGCGCTTGCTTCATAACGACCCTACTGATCATTCAGCTCTGTGCAATTTTTTTTTAGTTTCTCAATTTTTTTTGCATTTTTCGAGATTTTTCAATTTTTTTTGAATTTTCACAATTTCCATCCGCCACCGTGCAACCAACGACCACTACTTGAAACAAAAAAAAATTGTTCGACAATTGCATCCGCCGTTTTTCTCAGTTTCGTATTTTCTACTTTTCGAGTTTTTGAGATCTTAGCCTTTTGTTTCCATCCGACGAATTTTGAAATATTTCCTACTTTTGGAGTTTATTGCAATTTTCGAATTGTTGTTTTAGAAAATTTCCATCCGACGTGCATCCGACGACCATTTAACGAAAACAATATGTCCGCGATGATTGCGCCTAACGAATTTTTCGAGTCTATCGGAATTTTTCTAGTTGTTCATGATTTTTTTAAGTTTTTCGAAATTTTTTGATTTTCTAGTTTTTTTTCAAAGAAATTGTGTTTCCCCGATGAACTGTCCAACAAGGCTTTCTCTAACGATTGCATTCGACGACTTGCAAATAACGAACTCTTTCTGACGATTGCATCCGACGATTTTTCAGAATTTTCAACATTCTCGGATTTTCCAAATTTTTCGATTTTCTAGTAATTTTTTGAGTTTCTCAGAAATTTATCAAGTTATCCGAGTTTTCAAAAAATTTGAGTTTCCCGAGTTTTTAAAATTTTTGAGTTTATTTTTTGAGTTTATTTTTCAAGTTTTTTCAATTTTTGAATTTTTTTTGAACTTTTTCAAATTTTCGAGTTTCTGACATTTTTTTTTGAGTTTTTTCATAATTTTTTTGAGTTTTTTGAAATTTCAACAAGCTTTGCTTGGATTTCGATAGATCCTTTTTATAGAATTTCTATCGAAATCTAATTCTATTCTGAGGTCCTGTCAATCACATATTTCAAAAAATATCAAAAAACAAATAAAACAACAAAAAGAGTTGAACCAATTCTCATGGCCAACTTACCAGAAGAATTTTTGGATGAATTTACACCGACCAATCATCTAAATGATGAGAACAATCCCTATCACCTTAGATCTCAAGCAAATCAAGATCCTGGACCATCCGAGTGGAGACCCAATCAATCTAAAAATCCTAATGATCAACTTGTTCAACATGCTCACCATATCGCTTGATCCGATAAACGAACACCTCGTTTAGAATTACTAAAGTTTGATGGTAATTTGGACCCTCATCGATTTTTACAAGTCTTTGAGAATGCATGCGAAGTATATGGATAATGCACTGACAATGCAAAAGTCCAGCTTTTTTCAATGACCATGGTAGATAAGGCATGAGAGTGATTTTTTACCCTCGATCGTGATAATCGACAAGATTGGTCAGAGTTGAAAGAGTCTTTCATTAAATGCTTTCAACCTTTCAAACTCACCGAAAGCTCCTTTGTATGCCTTAGTAATATAAAAATAAAAAAGATGAACGTGTACATGACTATATTGAGCGCTTCAGGCATCTTAGAAGTCAAGTCCAAGAACAACCAATTGATAAAATGTTGATCATATGATTTATACTTGGCCTTCCAAGACGCATCCAAAAAGAGCTTAAACCGAGCGAAGAGTATATTACTCTTAAGTCTACTATGTCCGATGCTTGACTAATTCATATTGATTGACATACATCCGATGACCATCTTCCTATCTTACATCTGATGCTATATCCCATGGTTAGTATACTAAGAAAGTGATCATACACTATAGCTTTAGAAGTAAGAAGATATAACCATGTATATCTTGTGAAATCATCAATAAATGTCTCAAAGCAAGTGGCTCCTCCCTTGTTTTTGGATGATGAGAAGTGCACATCCGAGTATATCAACTCCAAAGGATGTGTGCTTTTGATGGAAGATCTTTGATATGCTTTCTTGTGTGATTTTGCGATTGCACAAGCCTCACATGGCTTGATATCCTTGGGAAGACTCTTTGGTAAGCCAATAGCCTTGGCTTCTTTGATCATAGAAAGCATGGATTTGTAGTTGGGATGTCCCAACCTCCTATGCCATAATTCCTCCTTGGAAAGCTTTGTCACATAAGCAATATCACAACTCTCTCTTGGATCAAGCTTGTATATGCCTCCAAATCTTGATCCATGTGCAAGGATCTCATCATTTCTCTTGATAATACAAGTATCAATATTGAATTTCACATCAAGGCCACCATCAAGAAGTTGACCAACACTTATGAGGTTCTTTGTAAGATTAGGCACAAAAAGAACCTTGTAGAGAGCAAGAACTTTGGAGGATGAGGTCATCAAGGGAATACTTCCTATGCCTTCAATATTGCATTCTTGGTCATTTGTTGTATAGATAGTCTTCTTAGCTCCTCTCCATAAGGCATAATAGATGTGGACTCTTTGGAGCTACACATATGTGAAGATGCTCCACTATCAATGTACCAAGATCCATCCTTCTTGAAAGGTTTGGATGAAAAACTAGAGGCCATAAGAGATCCCTCTCCATCACTTGCAATAGAGTCTTCTTTCTCATTTGAAAGGTTGGCTTGCTTGAACCGATTCTTGTTCTTGAAGCAATTTGTAGCATAGTGACCCTTCTTGCCACAAAAAAAACATTTTATGTTCTTCTTCTTCTTTGAGGTAGAAGCATGAGAGGAATCATCCTCCTCTCCATCTTGATCTTTTGGTTTGTCCTTGGAGAAGTGTTGGTGTTGCCACAAAAGAAACATTTGATATTCTTCTTCTTCTTTGAGGTAGAAGCATGAGAAGAATCCTCCTCCTCTCCATCTTGGTCTTTATCTTTTGGTTTGTCCTTGGAAAAATGTTGGTGTTCTTTTGCTCCTCCCTTTGTGCTTGGCAAAAAGAGCTTGGCCATCACCATTATGATTGAGTGATAATTTGTCCATCCTTAATAGCTTGTTCTCATGCCTTGATTCTTCAACTATTAGCACTCCTTGCAAAGCCTCCAAAGTAGGTAGATCCTCCTTGATAGCATATGATTGGACAAGGTTCTCATACTCATCTCTCAAGCCATTAAGTATGACTTGGACTAGCTCCCTTTGCTTTATAGAATCTCCAATACAAGCAAGCTCCCTATGAGTATCTTTCACTCTCAAAACATAATTAGTGGCACTCTCATCACTCTTTTGAGAACTTTGGAAGGTTTTCTTTCTAAGAGTGAGGAGTCTTGAGGTATTCTTGGCCTCATAGATTGCTTTGAGAGTATCTCAAGCATCCTTGGCCAAAGTGAAAGCACCAATCTCCCTCAAAATGTCATTGGAGACATTCATTTTGATATAATAGAGAGCCATCCTAGCTCTCTTCTTATACTTTTGTACTTCTTGAAGGATTTGAGGATCCTTCTCAATCCCAAGTACAATGTCCATCACATCATGGAGTGTTAGGATAGACTCCATTCTAACCTTCCAAATAGAATAGTTGGAGGTAGATAGCCTTTCACTAGATTCCAATAGAAAGGAACCCATAGATGACATAAAATAGTGAAGACTCCTTGTGAATTGGACAATAAGATGTTGTTTTCTCTCTCACTATAGGATCCAAAAAGGGTGTGCTACCAACTCCTATGCAAGATCTTGCAACAAAATGTGAGATGGACCTCACTAGCTTTTTCAATCTCTCTTGAACTAGATCAATCTCTCATCAATTGATGGAGAATAGGCAAAGTTTGGGTCAAGGTATCTTTGGCACGTGTGAAACAATGTGGCAGTTGGATTAACCACAATCTTCTTCGCTGCTTTTCAAACAAAGCTTTACTTAGTGGCTTTGTAAAGATATCAGCTGTCATTTCCTCTGTGGGTATGAGGACTGTCTTCAGTATCTTCTTCTCGACCAAGTCCCAAATCACATGAAACTTGATAGCTATGTGCTTGGTTTTCAAGTGAAATATAGGATCTTTCATAAGATAGATTGCTGAAGTTTCATCCTTTAATAAGACATAAGATTCAAAACTAGATTCATCAAATCCTTCCAATATCTGTTTAATCCATAGATCAGCTCGTTTGCCATCTTGGCTACTGCTACATATTCCGCTTCATAGGAAGATTGAGCTACTACTATTTGCTTCTTGCTAATCTAGAGTATGGTTGCGCCAGATGCTAGAGTACAACCTCCTGAAATACTTTTGCTATCATCCTTCATGGATGCCCAGCTTGCATCACTGTAAGATTCGATGTGAAATCCAGCTTCCTTCGAATAACACGGTCCATAGTCTTTCGTTTCCTGGAGATATTGCAGTACTCTCTTTTCCAACTTCCAATGTAACGATCCTGGGTTCTGATTATATTGGCTCAGCCTGTGTACTGCAAACGCTATATCAAGTCTGGTGTTGTCTGCTAGATATAATAATGATCCAATTAGCCTACATTAGGGTGCTTTGGCCATTCGTTCATCTTCCTCGAGAGTCTGCGGACAATCTGCCTTGTTTGGTATTGTTCAAGGTATCATGCCAAGAGTATGCACACCTTTGCATTCGGGCATGTTGAAGTCTTCAATGATCTTTTGAGTGTACTTTTGTCCCCCCTAGGTCAGCATCTCAAATATTTCAGAAATGTCTCTTTTGACATCTGAAATTAACTTATCTCTTCTTGAAGAGATGAGCGTGTCATCAACATAAACAACTAGAATGATTATTTCATTTTGGACATGCTTGATATAGACATTTGATTCAGCAAAAAGAGGTTTGAAGCCTATAGAACGTAGTGTTTCATCTATACCATTGTCTCGCTGTTTGTTTGAGACCATAATTATTCATGTGACATTCGTATTCTGGATATTCTTGGCTTAGAAAAACAAGTGGTTGGTCCATGAATAAGTCTTCTTCCAATTCTACGTGCAGGAAAGCAATTTCCTCATCCACAATATGGATTTTCAGATCATGAGCCACTACAGACGCGAATAACAAGCAAATTGATGTATGTTTGACTACCGGCGAAAAAGTATCAGTGTAGTCAATCCCATACTTCTGTGAAAAACCTTTAGCAACTAACCTTGCCTTGTATATGATGTTTTCTCCATCAGGACCTGTTTTTTTCTTGTAGATCCACTTGCACTTGACTGGTTTTCTGCCATCAGGTATAGGTGTGAGTGTCCATACATTGTTCTTATACATGGATGACATTTCATCCTCCATTGTCTGAATCCAGCTATCTTTATCTGGTCTATCTACAACTTTCTTGAATGTTTGAGGTTCGTCAGAGAATCCACAAAATTCGATGGTCGTATTAAAAACATCTTGGCCATATCTTTCTGGTGGTTTTCGTTGTCTGTTTGATCTTCTCACAGGTGGTTTTGAGTTCGATTCTGCAAGTTTTGAGTTCGATTCTGATTAGAGCTTTTCTGTTGGAATTTGAGCTGGCGAGTCGAGTCTGTCAGGTACTTGATCTTGACCTCCCTCTGGATCTGATAACTCTCTTTCATCTTCTGCTTGTTTTTCTTCTGTTGTCGTTGGTAGCTCATAATAATTTTTGAGAATTTCATAACCGACTAGATCACTTTCTATTATGTATTTTGTCTCATCAAATTTAACATCTCGAACAACTTTTATCTTGCCAGTTTCGGGTACATAAACACGATAATATGATGAATGTAACTTGAATCCTACTAGAAAGCCTTGTTCTGTCTTTTCATCAAGTTTCTTTCTCAGCTTATCTGGTATGTGCATATACACTCCACATCCAAATGTTCAAACATGTGCAAGATTTGGCTTCGACTTCCACCATATCTCATGAGGAGTTTTATCTGGTATTTGAGATTTCAGAATACGATTCTGAAGATGATTTGATGTAGCCACTGCTTCTGCCCACAATTGTTTTGGTGCTTTCGCATGAGCCATCATACACCTTGCAGCTTCCATAAGTGTACAATTCCTTCGTTCAGCTATTCCATTGTGCTGAGGTGTGTAAGATGCAGTCTTCGTGTGCATAATACCTCGATCAGTATAGTAAGCTTTGAATTCGTTGAAAATGTATTCACCTCCATGATCTGTGCAGATTTGCTTCAGCTTATTGCCTGTCTGCTTTTCAGTCCAATTCGTATACTCAATGAATTTCTTGAAAGCTTTAGATTTGGTACAAATGAAGTATATACAACAAACTTGCTGAAGTAATCAATAAATGTTATGAAGTATTTTGCATCACCCAATGACAATACTCCAAATGGTCCACAAATATCTGAATGCACAATTTCAAGTACCTTAGTTGCTTTATAAACATCCTTACTGAAAGGTGTTCTAGTCATCTTGCCTTTAAGACAGGATTCGCAGGTAGTTCGAATATCTCTGCTTTTGATTTTGACTCTTTAAATTCTCTGACTTCTATTGGCTTGGTACAAGGCTTCCATGTTCATATGACATAGCCTTTTGTGCCAGAGTACATCTTTTGATTCCTGAGTTTGATTGACTTGTTTGAATGTTCAGGTGATACAAATTTCCTTCTCTACTGCCTTTAGCAACCAGGTTATCAGAATCTTCTTTAAACAATTTACAAGAGTTCTTTGTGAAGGTTACTGACATGCCTGTGTCGACTATCTTAGCTACAGATAGAAGATCTTTATCAAGAGTAGGGACATAGATAACTTCCTCCAGTTTCTTGTCTCCCTGATTCGTGTCTAGCCATAATACACCAGTTCCATCAACCACGTATTTAGAACCGTCTCCAAGTATAATGGATCTCGAATAGTTCGTCTTCTTGTACTCAAAAAATTTGTTTTGAGAAAACAAAATGTGAGGTGGCTCTTGAATCAAATACTACTTCTCGAATTGAATTAGATGAACAACATAGATCAGTACTAACATAAGCTGCTGAATTCCTTGTTGCCCTATCTTCTGCTGCTTTGGAGCATTCTACTTTGTCTTCGACATAGTTTGAATCTGAAGGTTTGCTTCGATTCTGCTGCTTTTTGTTTCTGGGATTCTGATAACGGTCTATTGCTGTATGACCCCGTTTATGACAATGAATGCATTCAATCTTTGGATTTAGCCAACACTTTTCTTCTGTGTGACCTAGATGACTCCCTCTTAAACTTAGACTTCTTAGAGGATTTATTCTTCTGAGTAAATAGAGCATTTTCGGAATCACCATTGTTGTCATAAAGTTCACTTTCGAGCTTCAACAAGAAGCCAGGAGTTTCCACAAGAAACTATTTCATGAATCTTTCACAAATCTTTCAAGTTGACTGCAAGACAAATTTCGTGAATCCTTCACGAATCTTTTTGAGTTGGTCACGAATAGAAATGTTTGGAATTCACGTTCGTTTCTTTCTCATCGATGCATGGTCGACAACATTATAGAAAAATAGAAACACATATGATTGTGGAGTCATGGAAAAGTATACTCAAGAGAGTCTAGCTAGCACAATTAACACCAACCTAATCTGTTCTGAACTTGATTATTGTGGGACAATTCATGATATCTTGGAAGTTGGATTTAGGCAATTCAATTATTTCATAATTGATGTAAAATGATTAGTCATGATTAATGCACCCTTTTTGTGTTGATTAGTTGATCATTTATAAAGCTCAAGTAATAGTAACATAGATTTAAATACTAAAATCAATAATGTCTATGGTAATAATTACATGTCCTAACCACTCAGATCTCATATGGTGGAATGTGATTCAAGTTGCTGCTCATAGTAAAAGAATATTTGAGGATTAAAATGTCGTGCAAGACATGTGACCAACTATACTACTTGAACAAAATGCAGATAAATATGATATGTCTCCTAATCTATCAGAGGACATCGATGTGCTGCATTCTTTTCAAGAAAATGACAATGTTATTGATCATGATGTATCATCATTGGATGATTTGACATTGCACAATACACATCATGCTCAATCATTCATCTTGTTGTTACGATCGCCATCAACTAGTTAGAATTAAAGTAGAATCATTGTGCTACTGTAGTGTGGGTCCTATCAGTTGATAAGGATCAGTTGGCCTCGCCACGAGGCAAGTCGACGAGACACGCATCCCGCCAACGGCAACCTGGGTCATGCATAGGTTGCCTGAGTGAACAACTATATGTACAGTGTAATTTCATTTTGAGAAATACAGTTGCTATGTGAGCTTGCTGTGGAGAGTGTTTTCTATCTGTGTTACTGTGTAGCATGATCTGTGTTCCTGTTCGAAGCAAATTCTAAGTTGGTATCAGAGCCATACAGGGAGTGCACACAGTACAACATTGCCGTTGAAGAGAGCTTCGGGAGAACTGTCTTCTGAGAGTTCGGGGTTTACGGCGGGATGAAGACGAAAGGAGAAACACTGGTGCAGAGAGTTTGGCACACAGAAGCTTGGTGAGCTTGAGACTGTGTGAGGATTCAGAGACAAGGGTTGTCGGCTGAATCAGATCCTCAACAAATGGAATTTTGAAATTTCAAAGCAGGCTATTTGGTGTTTGCAGTCAGTGTGCATTCAATCGGACACCGTTTGACAAACGGATTGAAGCATTAGAGTTCTAGCAGTAGGGCGACCTCAGAGCAAGAGGATAGGCCTGTCAGAACACTATGAATTGGAAGCCAAGAAGATTTTTGTGTGAAAAACTCTGGTCTGGGGTTTGGGAGCATAAAATCAGAGATTTATCTCTATTCTGAACCGTTTTGCAAGCTGTAAAAACACAGAGGAGGGCGCCCTAGCAATGCGAATCAAATCAAAGGAGGTCGTGGACAGCTGCGACCCAGAGAGAGAGAGATGGTTGAGGGATGCCATAGCTAGCAAGCTTGGAAGCTTGAAAGTGGAGAAGAGGCCGTAGGCAGTTCGCGCGATGTGAAGGAGGGTGGCGACTCCGTGTATTAGAGTGTGTCATGGCTCCAAGGATGTGGTTTAATGCCCAAATGAAATCTAGATCGTTGGATCCACATACAAGATAATTAATGGTAGAGATGAGCTTCATGTGGGCCGTTGGATTGCTATAAGCCATTAGATGTTGAAGAAAAGGTCTTAAGGGGTCTTGAAGTGCATTCTGGCCTTCAACTTCTTTAAAAAATTTCATACTGAAACTGGAGTTGGGTCCCTTCACAAGTGAAGAGTGAAGTTTCTTCAAGGTGAAGAAACAGTTCAAAAACAAGGAAAATCCCTATTTTTGGGTCCTTTGCCCATTTTGACCCAAACAAAAGGCTATAACCTCCAAATGAAGGGCACCCGGACTATACCTACAATTACGGTACATCAAAACAGAGTGGTTGCAACGGAAAAAGTGTTCGGAGTGTGCCAAAAGTGATTTCACCATTCCACTGGGCACATAGTTGGAAGTTGACGACTGAGTGCATTTCGGAAGGCGACGCCGATTTGGCTTTCAAATTGGTGTAAAAGCGGTGAGTGGCCTGGTAAGGAAAAAAGTGTAGGTCATTATTTTCAACTTCTGACATCACAATTGGCCTCGACATATGCTTTTAGCCTACGGCAGAAGTTTCAAGCAGTTTTGCGATGGCAAATATGGGAGAGTCCATTTTGAGTGAAAGTAGCAAATTGGACGGGATTTCCAACTATGCAGTGAAATTCAAAATGAAAAACATACTGATGGAGAAAGACGTGTGGGAAGTCGTCACAGGTGATGAGAAAAGATCGCCAAATGAAGCTGACATCAAAGTGTTCAACAAAAAGATGAGGAAAGCTTTGACCTTCATTAACTTGTCAGTGAAGAATCACATCATTACCCACATTTGTGATGTTGTTACACC
Source organism: Diphasiastrum complanatum (assembly GCA_029204225.1). Taxonomy (NCBI): domain Eukaryota; kingdom Viridiplantae; phylum Streptophyta; class Lycopodiopsida; order Lycopodiales; family Lycopodiaceae; genus Diphasiastrum; species Diphasiastrum complanatum. The sequence goes on along the minus strand of MU832837.1, from coordinate 21,288 downwards.
CAGACAGGCATGAGATGTGCTAAAGGAGCAGTTTGAGACGTCAAATTCATCAAGAATCATGTTTATGAAGTCAAAGCTAAATAGTGCCCGAATGGAACAAGGAGAGCACATTCAGAAGTACATGACTAGAATCAAGACAATGAGGGATGAACTGCATTCTATTGGTGAGCGCATACGTGATGTGGAGCTGGTTCACAATGCATTGTGCAGCATCTTGATGCAGGAAGAGCAACGGCGAGAAATGGTGAAAGCTAGACGTCAAAATACTGACGACCAGGCACTTGTGACATGCCAAAAACAAGGCAAGGGCAAGGGCAAGAAGAAATCTAAGCAGCAATTTGCCAAGACTCAGGAGGATGAGGGATCTTCCAGTAAGACCAAGAAGAAAGACAAGTGCTTCCATTGTGGTAAAAAGGGCCATTGGAAGAGTGAATGTCATAAATTCCTGGCGGAACAAGGCAAGGGGAAACCAAAGCAAGCAGGTAACCTTGTCAATGAGCATGAGATTGAAGACTCTAGCATTTCATATCTGCATTGTCATCTAATCAAGATGATCAAGTGTGGTATACTGCTCGGGAGCCACAAGACACATGACAAGTAACAAGAATTGGTTCAGTAGCTTGAAAGTGTTGGATAATGGAACGTCCGTTTCACAAGCAAATGGTGAGGTGTGCAAGATCAAGGGGATAGGCACCGTTTCAATCCAACTACCTAATGTAAAAAGCAGGACAATTAGGGAGGTATTTTACGTACCAGGTATGAAGAAAAATCTACTTTCTGTTGGAGTCATTACTGATCAAAAGTTGAAAGTAGAATTTGCCCATGATCATTGCTTTGTGAAGGATGTGAACCAAAAGTTCAAAGTTATTGTGGATGGATTAGGAGCTCAATACAAAATTGTACAGGTTGAATGCTACAATCAAGGGGCAACATGGACTCGTATCGTCCATTCCATCGCAAACTGAGTTGTGGCATAAGAGGCTTTGTCACTTGAACTTGGGAAGCCCCAGTTTGATGAGGAAATTGGAGATGGTAACAAGATTGCCTACTATAGAAGACCACTTGAAATCGATGTGCGAATTATGTGTATATGGGAAGCAACATCAAGAGAAGTTCAATAAAGGTGGTGTTGCAAGAGCAAAGAACATCTTGGATTTAATCCACATAGATTTATGCGGGCCTATGAGGACCATGTCCTTAGGTAAAGCCTTCTATTTCATGACCTTTATTGATGATATGTCATGTAAGACGTGGATCTACTTCTTGAAGAAGAAATCAGATGCATTTGACAATCTCAAGAGCTTCAAAGCATTGGTCGAAAATCAGACAAGTAGGAAGATCAAAGTCCTAAGATCAGATAGTGGAGGTGAGTACAAGTCTAATGACTTCAATGATCTTTGTGATCAATGTGGGATTGTCTACTTGTTGCTTTAGCTTCACATTTTGGTTGGCTTTTGCATCAGATGGATGTGAAATCTACTTTTCTAAATGGTGAGCTAGAAGAAGAGGTGTTCATGGATCAACCTGAAGGCTTTGTAACAAAGGGACAGGAAAATAAAGTATGTCGCTTCAAGAAAGCGCTTTATGGTCTTAAACAGGCACCACATGCGTGGTATAGCAGGATTGATGCCTACTTTCATTCAAAGGGGATGGTGAGAACACATTTTGATCCAAAATCTATATGTCTTATGCTTTGATGGTATGGTTGCTTTGATTGCTCTTTATGTTGATGACCTGATTATTACGGGAAATAATCAAGAGATGATGGATATGATCAAGAAAGACCTCATGGAACAATTCGAGATGACAGATCTCAGCCTGATGCATTATTGCCTTGGAGTAGAGGTGTGGCAAAAAGGACACGAAGTGGGTTTAACACAGGTGAAGTATGTCAAAGAGTTGCTGCACAGGTTTAGGTTGCAAGATTGCAAATCAGTAAATACTCCTATTGAATCAGGTAAACAGCTTTCTAAGCTTGATGAGTCACAGTCATTTGATGCTACACTGTATAGGCAGTTAGTAGGGAGCTTGATTTACCTTACCATGACTAGACCAGATATATGCTATGTTGTTGGCATTGTAAGTCAGTTTATGGTAGCACCTACGGAAATGCATTGGAAGGCAGCTAAACGCATTTTGCATTATGTAAAAGGCATCTCAAATTATGGCTTGATTTACAGGAAGCATGATGGTTTACCTGAGTTGTGTGGCTATGTGGACGCAGATTGGGGAGATGACTATGATGATCGTAGATCCATCACAGGGTATGTATTCCAATTTTGTTGTAGTTGCTTTTCCTGGTCTAGTAAGAAGCAGAGTATAAAGCAATGTGTAGTGCAGCACAGGAAGCTATATGGTTGAGACAAATCTTGGAAGAAGTTGGCATGAAATAGAAAAATCCCACAACATTACATAGCGACAGTCAGAGTGGCATTCAGCTAGCAAAGAATCCAGTGTTCCATGCGAGAACTAAACACATTGAGATTCAGTATCACTTTATACGTGAGAGGCTACTGAGTCGTGAAATTCATGTTGTTCATTGTAGCACAGAAGAACAACTAGCTGATATTTTCACTAAGCCACTCAGTTGGAGAAAAGTTTAATAAGTTGATATCAAAGCTTTCTGTACTTAAAGTTTGTTGACTTTAAAGCTATGTATATGACTGTATAAAAGTAGACTCTACTTTAAGGGAGAGAGTTAGAATTAAAGTAGAATCACTGTGCTACTGTACTGTGGGTCCTATCAGTTGAAAAGGATCAGTTGGCCTCGCCACGAGGCAAGTCGACAGGACACGCATCCCACCAACGGCAACCTGGGTCATGCATGGGTTGCCTGAGTGAACAACTATATGTACAGTGTAATTTCATTTTGAGAAATACAGTTGCTATGTGAGCTTGCTGTGGAGAGTCTTTTCTGTCTGTGTTACTATGTAGCATGATCTGTGTTCCTGTTCGAAGCAAATTCTAAGTCAACTCGTGAAAATCAGCTCTTAAATAATGAGATCATATGAGATATCTAAGTAGAGTTAGAGATAGACTCATTTAGCTTGGCGGATTTGTCAAATGATATTTGAACAAATGAAATCAATATTGATGCAATAGCAAATGAATAAATGATACACAATATCAATAAACTGCAACCTACAATATTGATAAAATTAATTGTTTTACTTTTTTATTTGATTGATTGGCATGACAAAAATATATATTATGTGTGATGTTGAAAACATTTGATTGTGATATTGTTATATGGTATATTATCACATTATGGTGTTCACTTGTATATATGGCCCCTACTGTTGACTGGAAAATCAAATTCAATGTGTTGATAAGCATATATTCATAAGAACTTCATCTAATGAAAATCAATTATGTAATATGCTTGGGCTTATACCAAGGTCTGCATTTTTTCGTTAGTGCCAATATGTGACTCAAAATAATCATTGGAAAAAGATGCCTACAAGAATTATAACGAAATCGTTGTCCTTGTGCCCATTTCTTTGGCTATCTTTTGCAAAAAATGCTCCAAAATAGCATTGGGAAGCCTCCGACTTCTTGTGGTTCGATATTTACAATTGTGATGAATCTTCATCCAATATGCATTTGTTTACAACCTACAAAAGAGCCAACAAACTTATAAGCAATAGAAATTACCTTAAACATATATATCATATGAACTCGATCTCTAGATTCAATATTGAAAAAAAAAATCATGTTCTTTTTAGTAATAGAAGAGTTCTATATTTCCACCTCAAGAACTCACTCTAGAAAGCAAACTTACGTCAAAGCATTTCCAACAAGAGCCTAAAATATATTATTCTAATGTTAACAATGCAATTGAAATTCAACATGGTAATTTGGCAAACTAACAAAGGAAGTTACATGAAAATTCTAATCAGCTAGAAGCATAATGCACTTGGATGTCCCATTGTAAATGTTCCTCTAATTATGATATTACAATTTTTGCTACAAAACATTACAATAGTCAGTAACACTGTCTCAATTAATTTTGGACTTTCTCAAAATCCATTTTAAAAAATGGACAAGAGAATTTCAAGATGTTAATCTATCACAAAATAATTAAAACTTTGACAATGTTTGATACTTGTTTTTACAATATATATATATATATATATATATATATATATATATATATATATATATATATATATATATATATATATATATATATATGGAGTCCCACCCGCCGCAGCGGGTGGAGCCTCCAAATTGTTTTATTTTTTTCAAATTAATTTTTTTTCTATGGAGGTTCCACCCGTCGTGGCGGGTGGAGCCCCAAAACAAATTTTTAAGAAAAAAAATTATTAATTTTTTTTTAAATTAATATTTTTTTTAATTATTAAAATTTTGCTTTTTATGGAGGCTCCACCCGCCGCAGCGGGTAGAGGCCCCCAATTTTTTTTTTTTTAATGAGACCCCATGCCTCTGACTTTCCTAAAATATCAGACTTTTCTAAAATCCAAATGGACTTAAGAAATTTGGGTTGTAATGGTGAAAATGGTGCACATCATTATAGCATTTGTTTTCTTATGGACTATAATCAATAAAAAGATATTTGACAAGCTTAAATGCAATAATTTTAATTTCACACAACATTCATCATACACAAATAAATAAGTTTCATCTATTATTCAAATTCTGTAATCCAATACAAAATAGGGCGGTAAAGAATGATTTATTCTAAAAAAAGGTTAGTATTTTGTATTCCAATGTGAAAAATGTTGGATTTATCTCCTTTACTCTCCTAAATCCTATGTTAATCTTCCTCCATTCATGCTGTTGTATTTTACTTGTGTTGTCACACAATCTGCATATTAACATGTAAAATAAGTCAGGCCAAAAAGACGCGACTGTCTGCATAAATACAAGTAAATTTTCACAGGCGAAAAAGGTGACACTGCGTTTTTACACGTGATTTGTGACAGGCGAAAAAGGCAACACTATTATACAAATGCTAAAGGTGCCCTTATAGAAAAGCGAAGGTACCCTGTAAATCAATTCTTAAGGCATTTGTCAGAGTGTCGCATTTTTCGCATTTTCATCAACATTAATTTTAGCAAAGGCTGACGTCGCGGCCTTCTCACGCTCATCCCATGCACTGTACAATCAGATTTGACAACAACAACAGCCACCCACGATCTCCCACAGACAACACAACCACTTTTGTATTTTCTTCATCTCTGCACACCTATAAAGTTTATGTATATATATATTGAATACCATCTGCATATTCAACGTATGGAAACAACATCAAAAGTGTATCAGAACGACATCATAATAGAAGAGAGAGAATGAAACATCACTGTTAATCAGAGACGAACACCGTAGATGCTTTTACGTATTGATTCTTTCTTCTAAATGTATTGTCAATGATAGGTTTATCACCTTTACAGATTGTGTGATTAGCTTTGTGAAGCCCGCGGTTACGTCCGAAATTGTTTTGTGCTCACCTGCATTATTGACCTGTATATTTCGTTATACTTCTGATTACAGCTCTGTTTGTTCTGCGTTGTGTCAATATTGCAATGCTTTTCTACATTCTGTCTGACTCTCTTATTACTTAATCTGGTAGTTTGCTCTTCGCGAATTATTATCAGTCTAGTTCTTCACGAATAATTCGCGACTAATAATTTGTTTAGTTGTTCACGACAAATTATCTTTCTGATGTTTCGATGCTTAATGTTTGGCTACGTAATCAGATCGAACGTGATTTCTATCACTAATGTTCTGTTTGAGACTGATAGATGTAGTCATGCTTGAGGAAAGAGTGAGATAGCTTATTCTGCTACGCACGAACATTTTCCATTAGACTTCGTTTTTTTTTAGTTTCGAGTTCATTTCTTTTTGTGTTCGTTTCTTTTCGAGTTATTTTTTTCACACCCCTCTTTCCAACATGGTATCAGAGCTAAGCTCTATAGCCTGATAAGCTTCCACAGTAACAAGATTCTACTAGCCGATAGAGTAATTGTCTTCTTGTTCTGTAATTTTGCACCAGATTTTCATACTTAAGTCATTGATAGTTATTCCTATGACCTAGACTAATCTTCCACATGGATTCCCAAGAGAAAGCCAGTCCTATCATGGACAAGCTTGATGGAACCAATTACCATCTATAGAAATTTAAGATGAAAACAATGCTAATGGCTAAGGAGTTGTATGACGTTGTTACAGGTACATAAGGGAAACTCGAAGCTGACGACGCAGCAATCTCCAGATGGAAGCTGAAGGATGGAAAGGCATTCACGCTGATCATCCTCAACATTTCGGATTCTCAGATCGGCCATGTATCCGAAGGCAGACATCCAAAGAAGTCTAGGACATCTTGAGCATGTTATATGAAGTGCGAGATATAGCTTCCAAGCTATATCTCAGGCAGAAATTTTACTCCCTCAAGATGGTGAATGGTGATTCCTTGTAGAATCATATCAACCAATTCAAGAACCTGCTGAAGCAAATGGCCACTGTCGGATCTGTCATAGACGATCAAGATGCAGTGATGCAACTGGTTACAGGTTTGCCAAGCTCATACGACAACTGGGTGATGATCATCACAACACATCCAAAGCCGACTCTTTCAAGAGTCATCACAATGTTGTTGTAGAAAGACACACAGAGGAATGAAGCCCCTAGTTCCTCAACTGATTCTCACGCCTTGTACACCAACAAAGGCGCGACTAAGCAGAAGAAGAAGAAAGGCCTGAAGCAATCAAAGCAAGCCCAGAAACCAACCCAACAAAAAGAACAATCCACAGACAAAGAAAAAGCTATTCTGATGATACTGCAAACGAAACAACCATGAGATTCAAGATTGCCGGATACTACAAGCTAAGAACAACAGCAAGGGACAGTCGAATCAAGTGGCCAATGCAGCTACAGAAGCTCCACAGCCCATTCAAGAAGCAGATCATGAAGGAGCATCCAACGATAGTTCTTGGTTCCTGAATTTTGGTGCCACTCAGCATATGACCAGCCTCATTGGCTGTTTCGAGTCCTGTACACCCTACAGTACCAACAAATACGTTCACCTTGGCGATAATAGCACATAAGCTATTAAAGGTGAAGGTATCGTGAGATTGAGCTTTGCAAATGATCAATCTATGCTACTTTCTAAAGTCCTATATGTACCCAATTTATCTACGAATTTGCTCTCTATAAGCAGAATCACAGATCTAGGACATAACGTAGAATTCGAATGTGATCAGTGCAAAGTAGTTGATAGGACAAGCAAGATCCTAGCACTCTAAAAGAGGCATGGATACCTGTATAGATTAAGTCATTGCTTTTCTGCCTCTAGTCAGGTGCTCAGTATTTCTATTCAAGCAAATAAAAGTTTACTTTGGCATTATAGACTTGATCACTTGAATTATGCTGCTATACAACAAATGTCTAAACATTCTACTTTTCTTGATCTAGACTATCCTAGTAATAAAGTCTCAAGAAGCAATTAGCTGAAAAGCAAGATGCTATTTTTCAGTATGTAGCATCACTCACTTGTGACTCGTATAGATATTTGGATTTGAACTTCTAGAGCTGGGACTTGGTTGTTATAATCTTAAAGGAAATATCATTATTGTGATCATTTAAACCGCGTTCAAATTAGTTCCACGACTTTACTCAAACCGTTGACTCTCTCAAATAGAGTGGGGTAGCTCGAAGATCACATTCTGATATAATACTTCCCAACGTTCAATACATCTCACGATGCAAAAGTATAATGTTGATTTCTACTGTAGACTCGTTCTTTGGGCTGACGTTTTCTATGAGCCCAATACTCTAATCTGTAATCCTAGGCAGAGGTACCCCTTACCATAGGAAACATTTCATATCGATCATCAACTGAAAAACGTTGTTTTTCCTCTTTTTCTTTCTGTGACAGTCTCTAATTCTCAAATACTCATTCTTCAAAATATTGATTGCGATGATAGGCATTCGAGGTTACTTTGTTTTAACCCATACTCAGGTTTATGTACAAACACTTTCTAATCAGCACAACCTGAGATCAACAAGAAAAATGGAAACAATCTATTTGCACGACACGCAGATAGTAAGACAGAAAATTGGAAGCAATTAGCTCAACAAGAAGATCACAGACCGATGGCAGTTGATTGTTGTCGGTCTGACAGCCTCTCGTCAAATTAACTTTCGCGGTTAATCATCGACTAAATTTCATATCATGAATTCACCGTGAAAATTGCAAAGGTTGTTTCCCCACGATCATTCAAGCCTGGAGGCACTGCGTTTCTGTGGGTGGCTTTCTGTTGGCTATCGTGTAGGCTATCATGCCTCGGCAGTTTTTGCTGCCATGGGAATAGCCCCAATGAACTCTCAGAAATTAGAGTTAACGTCGGCAGCAAGAACACGCAACAGCAAGAAAGAGAAGATGCATAACTGAACAACTACCATTATTAGACATCCATCTGCAAAAACATTCAAGACTATGACTCTGTTATAACATATATTGACTGGCACTGTAGCTCTTATTGATGTGGTAAGGCAAATTTGCCATCTACATAAGGAGTCAGAACATGACTCTGATCTACCATTTGGTGACTGACACTGTTCCTTTTACAGCTGCAGGAAGGCAAAATTGCCATTTACAAAAGAAGTCAGGACTAGGACCCTGATTTAACGTTTAGTGAGTGGCACTAGTGTCGCTCTTATTCGTAGTAAGGTAAAATTTACATTTTCAAAAGGAGTCAGGAATCTGACAATGATCCACCGTTTAGTGGCTGAAACTGGTACTCTTATTACGATCTTATTACGAGTTGATTGGCGTAGCCATTATTAGCCCGGACGAGCTTTTAAATTTCTAATATCTGCAACCTGGGAGTGCAAACTTTAATAGAAGGCATGGAAATCGCCTAGTAATAGAGACGTAGCTTAAACCGTACAATAAAAGTATCTCCATCAATCACAAATGTGGTGATGGTAGCAATGCCTCTTGCAAGCTCAAAGTCTCCAGTTCCCCCAACAACAGAAATATCGCGCGTAGGTAGTGTGAGCCTGTCAGCTCCGAACATATTTATAGTGCCATTGAACTGATGAGTATCAATGAGCGCTGAAAATGACATCAGTGCATCAAATCCGGGGTTGTAAAAATTGTCATAAGTATATGTACCTTGACCTCTACCAATGCGCTTGGTGGTCAGATCCGGTCCTTCCGTTAGAGGATCATCAAACACAACCACAGCTCCGAATTTGAAACCGGTGAGGTTTCCATTAGGTGCACCAACTATGAATGCAGTATTCAGATTTGGCGCGGTTTTGTTCTGCAATGTGTCACGCATGTAGAATTGGAATGATGATGGACGCTTGGGTGTGCTTCCATCCGCAGCATGCCAACATAAAATGATTGCAACAACAAGGGATAACCAACATGTAGTCGACATGGGCATTTTCATTCTGCCTGGAGAGAGCTTGTATCGTCCCATGTGTGGGTTTGTTTCAGAGCGAGAGTGTGTGAGTGCATGCGAGCAAGTGAGCTTACACTTGAAGCTGCAATACCTTCAGAATAATCACGGAATGTCTATATATACGGCAGAATGCATGAATCACCAGTGTAGTCACGCTCCACAATGTATAGCAGGCTGTGATCAGAATTAACCGGCAGGTGAGATAAAAAATGTGGTCTCAACTGATTAAAAAAGAGAAGAAACTGTTCGCCAGTAAGCGGGGAGCTGCTTACGACTTTCTTTACCTTTACTCAAAGGTAAAGAGTTCATCTCCAATTTACTCAACCTTAAGAGTTCGCCTCCAATTTCCTAACACGTGATAAGGACAAACGAACAGGAGAAAAGAAAAAAAATCCCACACACATAGCCTCTAGGCGTTAGCTGATCAAAGATTCAAAAGGGAACGCCCAAACCCAGAGATACGCTGATTTCGGTGGGCCATTCCACTCCTCGCCTTGTTGCAGGGTCTCGGATCACATACATAGGATATTGAAGCATTCAGCGGTCGAAAGTGGTGGTTGGTGGGTGAGAGCATAAGTGGGCTCCACAGGGCTAACAGCCGTGCTGCAATTTGCAAAATGCAAAAATGCAACAGCCCAAATGTGGTTTAGATTCAAACACTTTATTAAATTCAAAAGATGCTCGAGAATTTTGCTGCTTTGCTTTTAACTTCAGCTTGCTTTGTCTGTCTGCCTTCAGGAGCTGCAAAGACGTGTTGCTTTATAGCATTTCCGTAGGCAGCTAAGAATCTACAGGTTATAAATAATTCTTAAAGAGTAAACTATTCCTTACCCTGGACAAATGGGTAGCTTTCATGAAACTGTGGTACACCTTTTCTCTGTCCAAATTCAATTTAACTAAACCACATCCTACTCAAATGAATACTATTCTATCAAATAAAGTAATGCACTTGACACTAAAGTCTAGAGTTACCCATCATGACTGCAACCTTTATCTACTCCAAGTATGAATTGTATCATTGTACGTTGTACTTTGGGGTGTATCGTCTTCGCATTTTCAGGAGCCGTGTGTTTTACAAGCGTATCTATCCTTCTATAATTTACTGTATTCTCTCATTTCTCACGCATATGACATGTGTTCCGCTCAATTATACTTTTACAACCATTACTCCTTACTAGAGGATATTCGTTTGTGTTCTTGAAGAGAATTATATCTTGCAAAGTCTCCTTTCCTTAAAAGATTATGAGTTTCCCCCCTACCTAGTTCACAAATACATAGTTTTTCATAAACCATTGATCCTCATGAACTTTGATATTGATCTCATCTAAGTGTCTTTTCTTGGATGCTAGGAAATGTGATACACACTTCACCTTTTGCTTTTGGCATATCATGAAACCTAAAGTTATGAAACATTGTGCTCATAAAAGATTTATAAAGAAATTTGAAAATATAGATAGGAACCCATATAGATGCATAAGTGAGACTCGTAAAAAAAGTTTCAACCACAAAAGGGGTGTTCCTCACCATTCTTTGCGCTTAAGAAAATTATTTTTGGTGACCTTTACACCTAGTTCAACTGCCACTTGATCATGGTTTGGTCTATTTTCATGGTTGTTTTATGGGTTCAAAGGTCACTAAAAAGACCCTTTAGCATGTTCAAATAATTCATATTTTGCAAAGTTTCTTTTCTTTCAACAATCATGAGTTCCCCTTGAGTCCACAAATACAAAAATTTTCAAAAACCACCTCACGTTTTGAACTTTGCAAGTGATCTCATTTCACTTTTTATTTCTTCGATAGTGATTTCAACTTTTGTTTTTTCTGGCATATCATGAAATCTAAAGCTCGTAAACAAATTTCTATACGAACATTGTGCTCATAAAATCAAAAATATAGATTGTGACCCATAAAGATCCATAAGGGAGACTTGTAGAAACATTTCAACCACAAAAGGAATCATCCTCACCATCCATTACACTCAGGAAAGATATTTTTGGTGACCTTTGCACCTAGTTCAATGACCATTCAATCTTCCTTTGGTCTATGAAAAATCACAATTGTTGCAAAGGTCATCAAAAAAAACTATTCCCCAATATTTAGCATGTTCCAATAATTTGGGTTCATTTTTAATTTCCAAACCCTACTCACACATGCACTTTCCAACAATTTCACATTGTTCAATTTTAGCCCCAAAACCCTAACCTTGCATGCTCTTTTTCTTCACAAATTGTGTTCACCTATATAAACACATCAAGTTTATCTCATCGGTTGCATATGGGACTATTGTCAAGATCACATGTTGCACATCCAACCCGTCTTCATTTGAGGTCAACCCATATTGTCACATGTCTTTTTATAGACTAGGGTTTGGGACCCAAAACCACGTGCCATAATAACTGACTTTATAAAAAAGTTTATATTAAATTCATTTTTAACTACTTGGATCCCTTTTCACTTTTGACCCATTTCAGATCTAGACTACCATTAATTCACATGCCTTTGGCTTGCAATACATTGCACTTTTTTTATGGGTGTCTGACTTGGTCGTGCATTTATTCCCGTCATTGTGAAATGTGTTTGTGAGGCACCAGACTTTGTCTTTGCTTGTTGGCTGGTCTGCTCCATGTCAACTTTTGTTGGCGACACTCCCGGTAGATATAGATTCTAGAGCTCCCTTTTCAGTCCCCTTGTCGATGCTCTCTGTAGTCTTGGGTTTGTGATTTCGCTTTTGAATATTCTTCGTATGATTTATGACAGTTGGAATATGCTAGAAGATTCTCATAGAAATCTTATAAGAATATTCTAAAAAACACAAAAAAGTTTAGTGAATGCTAGAGATAAAGCCATGAAGTTTTAGTAATGGTCAATAAACAAAGAGTTAAAAAAATCACACCTTCTTGAATGATGCAAGACCAATGTACCTGCTTTCAACAAGAACGGTTAGGCAGTGACTTAGTCGGGTATGAAATTCTCAAGGCTTATTATAAGTTACCAACAATAGAAGTAAAGCAAGCAGATGATGAACAAGAATTACCATTTGGACATAGTAATGATTCAGAGGGAGTACAAATTTGAGTACCTCAAAGACTCGAATCACCAATTCAAATTCAAGCAGAACAGGTCGAACCCAAAAATGCAGAAATGAATTCAATACCTATACAAACTATCAAAAGATCTGATAGACAAAGAAAACCACCAGTAAGGTTTGGTCAGGATGTTTCAACAAATATGGCCATCGAATTTTGTGGTTTCACAGACGAATCTCAAACATTCAAGGAAGCTATTGATGGACCAAATAAAGATCATTGGATTCAAGCAATGGAGGATGAAATTTCATCGATGTATAAGAACAATGTATGGACACTTGCACCTATACCTGGTGGAAGAAGACCAGCTCCACTAGTGAGTGAGCTATTCTTATGGCCATATTCGATTAAGGACCTAGAATAGTCCTAATATGGTAGATCGGCCCTCCAGTATTCAAGATTATTGGTCACGCTGAGATTTAAATTCAAGTCAAGGCCTATTTGTGACTAATTACCTTGAGAGGACCCAGACACTCTAATCGAGACATATGGAGTATTGCATGTACATGTGACGGATATAGGCAGGAGGATTGCATGAAGAGATGTGATCTATTTATAGTTGACCTGCATGGGGATTGCATGGGTTCATGCACATGACTCTACTCTCTATATAATGAGGTAGGGATTTCCCCGTCGACATATTGGGTTTAGGTCATCAGTTTCTCTCTTCTCGTCTTGCTTCACAGGGCATGGCTTGGGGGCTTGATCTAGATTTGGTTGGGCGGATTGGCCCCATAGTCTCTCTTTTTGTGTTTACCTATCCTCATTATTAAGGGTTATCTCCTAGGGTCCTTACATTGGTATCAGAGCCCTCGGCTACAATGCAATCTTGGATAGAAGTGGAGGCAAGCTCTACATCGGATTGAAAGATCGAAGCACTTGGAGTTACATCATGGTTTTGGAGTGTTGAATTCTCAAAGGAGGTTTGGAATTGGAATTGTTAATTCTTGGAGCTCTTCAAAATTGTGGTAATGTGCCTATCGTCATGTCTTAATTTTGAAGGAGAAGCTCATAATTAGTCTTGAATTTCATTCTGAATTTTCTGGTTTTTTGAGGAGATTTCCAATTCATGTTTAATGATTTGCAAATGTGAATCATGTGGCTTGTTTTTTGGACTCACATACTTTAGAGATCTGGATACATGCAAGAATTTGTCATGTTATTTGTAGTGGGATTCATGCATGACTAAGTTTATTGATGAAAATCAATTTTTCCAAATGAATTAAACTATTAGTGATGTTGTTTCATGAATCTATTTGCAGCCAAAGTATAACATGATGTGAACTGCAATTCTGTCATTTCTCTAGATAGTTGTTGAGAATAAGCTATTTTGGAGGTGAATCCTGCAAACCAGGCTATTCATCAGTATGATTCCTACTTTTTCTTAGATATAAACTGTCAGAAATGGTGAAGTCCTGCAACTTTGTCGTAGCACGAACAAGAAACGAAGGTCGAACAAGAACAATTCGCGACAGTCAACGTCCCTTGACTCGAAGCATGAATGATTCGCGAATCATTCATAAATCGTAAACACACCTCTAGGACCGCAAACCGCAAAGGGACGCAAAACGAAAAACTATGAAGGAAATGAATAGAACGAAAGCAAACGGGAGATTACAAAACAAATGAAGATGGATCTTTCGCACTGCTAGCTGGCAGCTCAACGGGCTTGGAGTCGTAGACTTCACGCCCAGGTGAAACGAGTGGCAATGACGGAGACTAACTGATTAGTTGATTAGCATTAACTAGTCTTGTGATTATGCGTTAAGCAATCTTGTAAACTCCACACTGTGGAGGTATAAACTATCCTTTCTGGATCATAACTAGTAATCTGAGTAGAAAGATATGTAAGAGACAGAGAGATAGACGTAGCGAGTAGAGCAGGAAGAAAAATACTAGAAACAATAGAGCTGTGCATGAAAGTCTGCCAACGAGCAGAACACAACGAAAGAGCAGAGTGTCACTCCGCCAACGAGCGAGACACTGACGATCTCGCTCTAAAAATTAAACTGATAATACAGTCACTTTATTTTTGTGCATCTTCTTGTCTTGTGCTGTCTTTCTTGATTTCTAGAAAAAAATATGTTTAGTGATGTGTAGTCGAGTGTCTGGGATCTTGTAAAAGCTTCCATGAAAAAGAAATTTTAAAGAAACAAAATAGTTCGTGAATACGAAAACAAAAACGAAAACGAAATAGAAACAGTCTCGCTTCCGCAACATGGTATTAGAACAGACAGATTGTCACTACTGATATCCCAGCAGTGATGCTTCTAGACAACACAATATGGCTACGACAATCTAGACCAGAGTGGCAATCAGTCTTGATGGCACAAATTACAGAATCTGAAAATTCAAAATCAAAACACTTTCGAAGGGGGAAGGCATATGGTCGGTGACTGAACTCTCAGAGGTGCAGCCCCAAAGGGAGACTCGAGGAGAGTTGAATGGATAAAAAAAGATGAGCGTGCAATGGCGATCATTGTTTCATCCATAAATGAAGATCTACTCATGCATATAGGGGAGCTCCAGGTCCAGTACATAAAGTCAGAAGACATGATTGCAGATTTGCTCACGAAACCGCTCAACAAGCCACTCTTTGCCAAGCAGAGAAAGGCAATTGGATTAAACGTACAAAGCTGCAAGGTTTAAGAGGGAGTGTCAGAAATGGTGAACTCCTGCAACTTTGTCGCAGCACGAACAAGAAACGAAGGTCGAACGAGAACAATTCGCGACAGTCAACGTCCCTTGACTCGAAGCACGAATGATTCGCGAATCATTCGTGAATTGTAAACACACCTCCAGGACCGCAAACCGCAAAGGGACGCAAAATGAAAAACTATGAAGGAAACGAATAGAACGAAAGCAAACGGGAGATCACAAAACAAACGAAGACGAATCTTTCGCACTGCCAGCTGGCAGCTCAACGGGCTTGGAGTCGTAGACTTCACGCCCAGGTGAAACGAGTGGCAACGACGGAGACTAACTGATTAGTTGATTAGCATTAACTAGTCTTGTGATTATGCGTTAAGCCATCTTGTAAACTCCACACTGTGGAGGTATAAACTATCCTTTCTGGATCATAACTAGTAATCTGAGTAGAAAGATCTGTAAGAGACAGAGAGATAGACGTAGCGAGTAGAGCAGGAAGAAAAATACTAGAAACAATAGAGCTGTGCATGAAAGTCTGCCAACGAGCAGAACACAACGAAAGAGCAGAGTGTCACTCCGCCAACGAGCGAGACACTGATGATCTCGCTCTAAAAATTAAACTGATAATACAGTCGCTCTATTTTCGTGCATCTTCTTGTCTTGTGTTGTCTTTCTTGATTGCTACAATAAAATATGTTTAGTGATGTGTAGTCAAGTGTCTGGGATTCCGTAAAAGCTTCCGCGAAAAAGAAAATTTAAAGAAACAAAATAGTTTGCGAATACGAAGACAAAAACGAAATAGAAACAGTCTCCTTTCGTGACATAAACTGTGGAGTTTCTGAGGAAAACAGGGACCGGGTTTAAACTAGTTGAATTTTTGCATGCATAAATCTGTATTAGCTGTAAGAGCAATGTAACCTTGTTTTTCTAACTCATATATGCATTTAAACATTCTGAAAACTCTGGGATCGCTGTTGAAAGCAAGTGATGGTCGTTGCATTACATAGACCTGTTGCAAATAGGAAACGATGGTGGCCCTGTATGGATTGAGATCTGTAACCTGGTGGATTAACCACAGAATTGGATTCTTCCTCTCTTGTTTTTCGCTCTATTTTTTAGGGCTGTTGGAAGACAATGAAAAAAGAGAGTGGATGTTACACTTCAGTCAACAACGGGAACTGAATCATAGATTGATTATGGGAAGGGATATAGATCATGGCTGTTGAAGGCTGATTTCACAGGTCCCGCATCAATCCTCTGAGATGTTGTTTCCGCCATCCATAGAGAAGCATGAACACTTGATATCAGCCATGAAACATTATGTTTTCAGAAAACAATGGTTGTGAGGTCTGCTTCTAACACGACGATGAATCGTGGAGGTGAAACCATGCTTGGAAACGACATGTTGATGGGCTATGAAGGGGCACGATCCAGTATATATATCTCTCTCTCTTTTACGAGGAAGGTCAGTTGGAGTGGTGGCCTCTCTCTCTCTCTCTCTCTCTCTCTCTCTCTCTCTCTCTCTCTCTCGTTTGTTGGAGGGATGAGGGAGTCGGCCCTAATCCTTTGGTTTTTTTTTGTGAAGATATTGGGGTTGGGCCACATTTTCTAGAGGGCTTTTGGCATGCGTGCTATGTAATTTTACAAATTGCATGGCTATTAGTTGTAAGATTCTAGATACATGTCGGATGACCATTGGGTTTTAAAGTTTTGACAGGTTGTAACTTTGATGTTGGTTCGAAATTATATTTCCAAACTCAAATTACTAGCACCCAATTAGTGGAATTTTGGTTTTCTGGTGCTTAGTTTTCGAATTTTAAACCTTGGTTTGGATATTGCTTCCCGAATAGGGATTTCCCTAGGAACAATATGCATGTATTAAGACCTTATTTGCTGGTTAATTGGCTTACATCAACATCTACCAGTAAGCCTAGATTTTGCATGGAACCTTAGTACCTCAGTTTTCGAAGTCAAGCAGTTTTAATCAGATTTTTTTTGAAGAAATCATTCTAAACCGATCTTGAGAAATGATGGTAATGGTATGGTTCTCAAGCATGTACCCGGTAAAAGGATTCAATTTCTTGGTATTATGTTATTGATCCATCAGTGAAAGGATGAGTAAAAGCTTTTGAGATACTTGTTAAAGTAATTAATTGGAATAAAATGGATAATATTTAGTTTTTATTCAACAAAATTTTTGTGTGGAATACAGGAAAAGAAGTACTCGAATATAAATATTAAGTATTTTCTCTAAATTACAAACAACTTCAATGAAGTGATTCTTAAGCCAGATCAAAATAAAAGAATGTTTCCATTTTCAGTTAAATCCTATGGTGAATTATATTCAAAAGATCAGACTGGTAGTGTTTTTCATACTAGTAGATGATTTTGGTATGTCAATTATTCAGCCCAGGTAAAGGATAGAAATGAAATTGTTTCAGACTTTGTCCTACAGTAATTAATTTTAAACATTTACTTATGTCGTTACGTCTTCTTAGTACCTTAGCTGAAATAGATTTTCAAGGAACTGAAAATTCTAAGGAGGAAACAAGAGTGGACATCAGTGGTAGTAAGTGTGATCAAGAAATGTATTTCACAATTAAGATTTTGGTAATCCAAGTAAATAATTGCTCGAAACTGGATATTAATTTCCTAGGTAGAATTCATTTAGTTGAATTCATAACTAATAACCATTGAGTTATTCGCAGTTTTGGATGTCAATTGTGATGTTAGAAGTGGAATCTGATACATGGATTACATTGGATATTTCAATTGATAGAAGCTTGTCGTACAGTTAATGCTCTTGGATCCACGAAGATTCAAATCTTATTATCAACCTGGAAAGTATCCATCTGATAGGCATGCAAGTCATCCAAATAAATAGGGTCTCTAGTGTTTGGGAACAAGAGATAATATCCTATATGAATTATAGGACAACTAGATGATTAGTGGATTTCTAGAATATCAGATAAGACGGTTAAGGATTTTCTAGAAGAAAAATCTGATGGTATGGGACATCAGTGATCTTGGAAAGGAAATTCTAGGACTGTAAAGATCTTATGATCAATGGTGTATTTTGGTACCTAGTCGCGATATGGGAAAAAGAAAACCATTCAATCAAATGTGGGGTATTTTGAAAAAAATTGAGGTCTAATCTAGATCTTAATGTGGTATCTCTATTGAGAAATCTCAGCTCTGACCGATACCACCGATGGGAAATCTCCCTTTGTGATAAAGGTGCAGTGGGTATCCAGACACAAATTGTTTCGTCCTCTAATACCCGCTGTTGAGATTCTCACAGAAACAAACCCAGATGGAATTCGATTCTGTCATCGGGTCTACTGCCCTCTATGACAGGATCTAAAATCCTCCAAGGTGATGACAAACACTGTCGACATATGTAGAATTTACTTATGCATTCGACAAGCTAAAAACTAGTGTGCGGAATAAGATTGAAACCAGCTGATTATTAACATACAACTATCAGACAGTTAAGCATTCGGTCATGTTCAAGACAAAAAACTCTTCTGCATAAAACATCTACTGCATTATCAGAGAATTTATTAAGCACTATTGTGACAGACCACACAGCGAGCATGTTGGTGCGAAAGAGACTCTATCTTTCGCGAATCAAAACTTGTCGCGCTTACTAGCGGACTTCTTGAACCTTAGCTTATTGGCTACACAGTGCTTAGCTTACAATGGTATATAGCCAATTTACTACGACTGCATTATTAATAATCAGGATCTACATGTATGTTGAGAGGAGGACATGATTAGCAAATCAGGAGATTACAAGAACGGCTGATTAGGCACGTCCTAATGGTATCCTGTCAGTCTCCGGAGGATGACGTCCTCCTGGTACTTTTACGATCTCATCTGTCCTTTCATGCATGGAGATCCACCGTCGCTGGGTCTTCAGGTCTTATGTGCCTTTGGCTTTGTCATTAGGTCGCCTTGGGTCCACGAACCTTTTATCTTCATGTTCGTGTTCGTGTTCGTGTTCGTTTGACCTTCAGTCAACAAATGTTTGACCGTCGTCTTCGTGTCTTTGGTCCTCGAAGCTTTTCTATTATGTAATTGATGGAACTGGTGTACTGTGGTTAGACACGAATCAGGGTGACAAGAAACTGGAGGAAGTTCTCTATGTTCCTACTCTTGATAAAGATCTTCTATCCGTAGGAAAGATAGTCGACACAGGAATGTCAGTAAACTTCACAAGGGACTCTTATAAATTGTTAGATGAAGATTTTGATAACCTAGTTGCTAAAGGTAAGATAGATGGTAATTTGTATCACTTGAGCATTCGAACTCGAGTTGAACAAGCAAATCAAACTCAAGAATTGACAGATATCCGATGGCACAAGAGGTTATGTCACATAAACATGGACGCCTTGTACCAAACCAACAAGAGTCAGAGAATTGAAGGAGTCGAAATCAAGAGTCGAGATATTCGAACTACCTGCGAATCTTGTCTTAAAGACAAAATGACTCGAACACCTTTCAGTAAAGATGTTTATAAAGCAACCAAGGTACTGAAATTGTACATTCGGATATTTGTGGACCATTCGGAGTATTGTCTTTAGGTGATGCAAAATACTTCATAACGTTTATTGATTACTTTAGCAAGTTCGCTGTAGTATACTTTATTCGTACAAAATCAGAAGCTTTTGAGAAATTCGTTGAGTATACGAATTGGGTTGAGAAGCAGACATGCAACAAGTTGAAGCAAATTCGCACAGATCATGGAGGTGAGTACATTTCCAACGAATTCAAAACTTTCTGTACTGATTGAGGTATTATGCATACGAAGACTACATCATACACACCTCAGCACAATGGAATTGCTGAATGAAAAAATCGTACACTAATGGAAGCTGCTAGGCGTATGATGGCTCATGCGAAAGCACCAAAGCAGTTGTGGGTGGAAGCAATGGCTATGTCGAACTATCTTCAGAATCAAATTTTGAAATCTAGAGTACCGAATAAAACTCCTCACGAAATATGGTGGAAGTCGAAGCCAGATCTGGCTCATGTTCGGACATTTGGATGTGTAGATTATATGCACATACCAGAAAAATTGAGAAAGAAACTCGATGAAAAAACAGAACAAGGTTTTTTGGTAGGATTCGAGTTACATTCTTCATATTATTGAGTCTACATACCCGAAACTGGAAGAATAAAAGTTGTTCGAGATGTCAAATTCGATGAGTCAAAGTACATACAAGTTAGAGCACGTTCCCCAAGAGCTTAACCCATTCACGTTCATGCAAGGAATACTTAGAACCACAAGCCACGACAGATATGGAGACAACCAGTTCCTGGACCAAATGGTCTCGACAACATACTGCTGGCACCACGAACCGAATGGTCCCGACAGCATACCGCTGGCGTCCCGGGATACGACCCTCAGCTATGTGCCAACTTAAAAATTTTGAAACAGCCTTACAACTGGCGCTTTTACCGAACACTGAAACCCAAAAGGTAATCAGAGTCAGTTTGAGAAAAATCCCAGTTTCTTGATAAATCTGAGAAGGTTACATTTCAAGTGTGTGATTGACCCTAGTCTTCGGGGAGCTGGCATGCCAAGGCGAGTGCCCGGACAACATTCCAGCAAGGGAGGCTGAGACTTGGTTGGAGCTCGTCCTGAGTCGCAACCCGCACTCCCCTATAGTATTGGTGAGATTCGGCACCCCCTCATACCGGGCACTCTACCCAGGCTGGTACTCTCTCTCTAGAAAGTCATTTTCTCTCTCTAGATTTTCTTGATCCCCAGGCTTCCTTTAATCATGTCTAGATCGTGTGAGGTGATTGCACATCGATCTGAGCTCTCTGGACTTCGCTAGAACCGATCAAAGATTTTCAGCCATATGAACTTGGCGCCGACTGGATTCTGGTCACAGTGGCGTCGGGAGCGACGCCGGCGCCGTTGGCGCCGGGAGCAGCAGGGGTGCTGCTGGCGCCGGGGACAATGCTGGCGCCAGTGGTGCCGGAAGTAAAGCTTTGTAAAGGTAGCTTTACAATAGTGGACCCAAGCCGATCTAATGACAAAGCCAAAGGTGCATGATGGGTAGTTCTATTCAACTTTCTTTGTGAGAGTGTGAGGGTCAATTTGTGAT